>JAOEHY010033028.1:12997-34994 GCA_025447955.1 Psilopsiagon aurifrons
ACTGAAAACATCGGTGTTATCAGTGCTGTTCCCAGGCTGAAAGTCAAAACCACAGCACTGCACCAGCTACTAAGAAGCAGAAAAATAACTGCTACTGCTGAACCCAGACAGTGACCTCATCTACTGCTTGGGATATGTGGTTTCCAGTGATCTCATTTATCCAAAGCTCTCTGGAAACATCTTGATAGATGTTTTCCTCCAAATTTTCATCCTTTGAATTCACACCAGGAGGTTGGTGTTGACATGAGCCAAATGACACAAATTCTGGTCCTGAATGGATAGCTATGTAACTAACACAACACAGCAGAAACTTCAAATATATTACTCACACAATTTCAACTTTACTTCAGTTAAAGGAAAGCAACCAAATTCCAACCTGAGCATAAATAAGTATACACACACAAACCAGCTAAAAATCAGATTCACAATCACTTCTAGAAGGCAGGTGTAACAGGACAATGAAATATTTCAGTACTGCTTCAGTATTTGTATTATATCCTTTTTCTTGCTCTTTTGTCAGCTCAAAAAACACCTCTGTACAGGTTACACCAAATATGCACAGGCACATCAAGCCCTTTGTTACTGAGAAAGCACTCTGCTCCAGCCTCTCTCAACCTCACCTATCTAGTAAAAAACCCAAACCTACATATCAAAGAGTTAGTAAGGCTCTAGAGACAAACATAATGAATTCCAGCTACTGCCACAAGCTGCCATAATAGCTCCCTCACAAAACTGACTTGAGCACGCAGTGACAATTCCCAAGAAAAAAACTCACCATCAGTTAAAGATAGAGATTCAGGCATAAGGCTTAATTACTTGCAATGTCTGCCCTAGCGTCTTCTTGGAACACAGGGTAACACAGGACTTGTGCTGAACCACTTGAGAGAAGTGAATTTCATAGAGTGTGAAAGCTTGTTGAACAGCTCCTCCCCAACTGAACGGTTGCAATGAGGTTAGGAAAATGGTGCTAAGAATTTCATGTAGTCCACATGCAAGTCTTTCACAAAAAATTAACTTACAGAGACAAATCATTCTTAGCACTTTGTGAAGATGGTTGTTTCTAATATGAAAACCATTTTTGTCCATCCTTTCACTCACTTTACAGCCTGCTTGCATCCAGTTTTATCAACATAAATGAGATCAGGCAGTCTTAAATACTGCAGCTATTAGGAATCGCTGAAAAACCTTGCCAACCTTCTCCTAGTAATAAATTCACATTTACTTCTCAGAAGGTGATTTAGGAGTTTCTTGTATAGGATCTAATCAACTGATTTACCAGACTGTACTTCTGTATTCAGTAAGTGAACACAGCTCAGATCACTGTTTCCTTGGGTCATCTGAACATCGCAAACCACAAGTGAGCACCCAAATCATCCCTGGTATACCCTGATGCGACTATTAAAGATCCCACAGTGAAGTTTAGATTGCAGTGTTCTCTCTTGTACCAGAAGGTGCGCAGAAGCTACAAAACCCTTAAAACACGTGTATAAACACACCTCAATTTCCTGACGTGAAAGGAGTGCGACTGAATCTGGTTTTAACAAATAGCTTACAGCTGACCTGAGATGAAATCTTTCAGAAAGAACCACAAACAGCCAATTAAATTGTTGAATATACCACAACTGGGGAAGGGAGGCAGATCACGGCCCTTTATCTCTGAATGCTGACTGGGGCAAAAAAGGCACCTAACGAAGCAACATATTACTGCAAAAAGAACAGATTTTGGTTTTGCTTTGTAAAAAGTGAGATTTTTTTGATGGGACAAATAAGAGAAGGAGCACTGCTGCAGACTCCTTAGGCATACCATTTGTCACAGGCTAAAACCACACTGTCAAATGAAGGAACTCCACATATACAAAATGTGTGACAGAGGAGACAGTAATAACAACAGGATTAAAGTCTTCTCATATTTCCTGCAGATAGTACTATTGTGCCTAATTAATTGATACTAGGGTCACATGAGCCTTCGTTTCCTCTTAATTCAAAACTATCGTGTAGAAGCTTTTAGACTATCTCATCCCCAGACAGGAATAAGCTTCTGTCTTCATCCATCTAGCTCCCTGTCTGCTGGGAATGGGGCTTTTGGAGACCCACAAACCTGTGTCACCCAATTAGAGAAATAAAATCCCCTTAGGGTCTTCAGGGAAAGAAACAAGCTACAATTTCAGAACTTTTCTAGAGCAGTTAGATGAGCTGTCACAATAGGAAAAGTGTGAACTGTACCCAAAGTTCCCACATGGACTTTCTACTTTCAGCTAACAGCTAACATGCACTTATTCTTCAATTCCAGCAGAATTATGTATTTAAGCTGCAACAATTAAGAAAATCTAAGTAGATTAAAAAATAGTAGCAACAGAAAGAAGTCAAGCTCATCTTCCACACAGTCCTGCAAAGAAAACAAGAGAAGCTGATCTCCCTGCTTTCAAAACATATCAGAATATTAGAAATTGCTACTATCCACAGAGCTAAATTCACAGTATTTCTGTCTGGACAGTTTTTTTTTTGAGCATGTCATTACCTGGTATCTCATTACCTCACAGCTTACATTCAAGGCAGAAATCAGTGACATTGAGAACCCTGCACTCTCTATGTGCCACCTAGGATTTCCTTTTCTTCAGCTGCTATCTGAAGCAGATCCAACAGCTTCAGCCCTTGAGACACAGAGGAATAAGCAGAGCAAGCCTTTTCCTCGCTGATACTAGCTCAGGGAATAAGTGGATGTATAGGTCACACACCATTAAGGAGAACCCTTCTCTCAGGCATTTCATGTACTCAAATCTGGGCCACAGGAGATTTTCTTAGCCAAGCACTTCTGCAGCTTCATTAGAAGTGACAACATTTGCAGATTAAAAATGGAATCTAAAACTGCCATTAAAAAAAAAAAAAACACACACAAAAAAAACCCCAAACAAATCCTGAGTATTTCAGAATCATCAATTAAGTGAAATAAAAACCTGCTGTGTGGACAGATCAAAAATGGTTCACACAAGCCCACGACAATGTAGTGTTTTGTACACTGCAGCAGAAGCCCTGTCATTGTGCCATATCTCCTCAGTTACTTCAGAATCACTCTCAGAAAACAAGATACAATTTTTAAGTCCTGTAATAGCACAATCCTGGGACAGGTGAATGGAGAAAATTATTCTGCCCCTTTAAGAATGCTGCCTTGATATCATAAAAGAATGCATGTATGAATTCATTCTTGGAATGCTGGGATGATCACCTTACAAAGGTTTCCATTTCAATTAGAAGTTTATTGTAACATCACCCAGAATGTAAGTATTGGTATTCAACATTAGTAAATGGCCAGATGAAACTAATACACTTCTATTTTATTCTTCATCACTTATAAACCATACAGCAGTCTTTCACTTGAAAGCAGCTGTAGTCAGGTGCAATAAAAATCTGACTCATGCATTCAATTATTGCCCTTTTTAAAAGGGGAAAAAATTACAAAGAGGGCAAAGAAAGCAAACAACCCCATAGACCAAAAGTACTTGCAAATAAAGTTTTTCCACCCAAATGGAAATGAACACAGATAACTGTATCACCTAGATGTGCTGAGCCAACACAATCATCTTCCAGAAAGCACTGATTTGCATGTTGACATCTGCATTTTCAGTAAGTGCACTACGTAATGCAGTTGGGTGGGAGCCAGACTACCAGTTATTAAGCTTAAAAGGATGAAAACCACTTCTGAGACTCCAAGAAGGAAAATTCTAATAGCTCGGTACTTCAGACCCATTTTTGATGAGTCAAAGTAATACAATACACAAATAGCTTCTGTCTGTATTCTCACCAATATTATTACTTGCCCTGTGCCCTTATCTCAGTCTAAAGGAATCACTGCTTACCTAATACGAGTTCTGGACTCCCGGCTTCAGAGGGGAAAGCTACCAGCTAGTATTACCCCAAAATAATATGATAACAAAGTACCATGAAAGGTTTGTGGCAGCTGACTTTACTTCTGTTTTGTACCTGACTAGAGCACCATGTGCTCCTCCCCAAACAAATTACTTCTTATTTCACACTGGTCACCAGCCAAGGCAAAGTGACCACCATTGCACCATGATGAATTGTAAGCATGTTTCCTTCCTTCCTATTCAAGCCCCAAATGGCTAAAATATCTCCCAACTCACTCACACAAAGCAAACCAAGGAAGGGATAGAAACATTAACAACTTACCTGAAAAATTTCGAGACACAAGCATTGTCGTGAGGATTGCACCCTGTGGGAAAGAGAAAGCATGGATAACAGATGGTGTCACTCACTTCAGAGAGGGGCTGGGCTGGCCTGTGACGAGCACAGTGTGTCAGGTATTCCAGTGCTACCCTGGAAAGCCCTCATGTATCCAACATTACCACATGTGGCTGTTGGACCTGACAGAGCCACTTGAAGTCCTGTCTTTCTACAGTGGCAGCTAGGGATAGCCTTGGAAATCTAAATAGCACTAAGAGTTATGCTTAGACACACAGTTGTTTCCCAGCTTTCATAGAGCGGATAGCTGCTTAATGCACAAGCCACAGGCTTTGCCCCAGCTACAGGCAACTGATACACTCTTACTGAGAGGCAGAGAGTGCTCAGAACCAAAAGGTCCAGGATTTAAGAACTAGCTGCTCTATTTCAATCCTCTTGCACAAAGTAGAAGGAGTGATTACATAGCAGAAGAGGCATTGGAAATTTACAGCTTTGGAGAAAGAAACTACCCAGCTCTTCAACAAACTGTTTTGTTATCCTGTACTGGAGGACCACATAAGTTACTTCATTAATGTTAGTGAACTAATCATAAAAAGAAAAATTCTGTTGCTATGAAGATATCAACCTCAAGTTCAGAGGATTAAAACCAAACTTAAGGCAAACTAACATACACTTACCTTTAACTTTCTTCTAGCATTGAATTTTCTCAAGCATTCCACAGTCTCCTGCCTGTGCATCATTGAAGCAACAGTGGATCGTTGCTGAAAAACAGGAACAGCAAAAGGTCAAGAACATAACCTAACCAAATCAGCCATGGGAGTTTGCACCACTTGCACACAACCATGACATGCAAGCTGACATGGCTAAGCATCCCACCACTGCATGGCTACAAAACACTATTGCTTAAAACACCCCATGACTTAACATCCCAATACAGCAAGACATGTTAAATCAAGGCTGGCTACTACAAGACTGTGCCCAAGAAACTCTACGGCTGAGGTATAGGTGAGAATCAAAGTTCCCTGCCTCTCAGGTACACAAATGAACCAAGACAGTAAGACAACAAAATCAAATGAATAAGCTTGTCCATGGGGACTGAGTTAGAGGCACTATAGAAAAGATCTGGGTTGCATTAGTTATGGCTCTAAGGGGAAATTCCAAGTGGTAAGTGAATACTAGTGAGCGGTAGCCTTCCTGAACATGACAACTCCCTGTTGCTTGACTGGCAGAGGCCTCAACATCTTTGCATCAGTTTTGCAGAATTAGATTTTCAGTGTGTAATAGGAAAGATCACATAGCTCTACTGTACCAGAGCAAAAACCTGAGCATGTAACCTCTAGCCAGTGATGCCCACCTGTCACCACAGCAGACTGGGATCACATCAGCTGCAAAAGAGAACTTCCCAGAAGTGTTGCCAGTCACTGAGAGCACATGAGGAAACCAGAGACTGATGCTGCCTGGCATTTAGAGCACATGAGGAAACCAGAGACTAATGCCAAAGTAGCTGTTGCTCTTGCATAGGGCCACAAGCCTGAATTCCCTTTACAAGGACAGTGGGTGAATTACTAACTTGGCAGATGAGTGTGTAACAAACCTTCCATTACTCTTCTCCTGCTTGGAAAAACTTCTGCAATACCCAAAAGAACCATAAACCGTGCTCATATTCAGCTAGTTTTCATGTGAACTCTCTGATCCTGCCATCAAAGCTGGTCACCTGTTGCAGTAGGCACGCCAGCACAGAGGTAGAACATAGCTAAACTGTCCTCTAACAACTTGGGTGGTCACTGTTCATCCGGCTTCCTTAGGAGTGACAGTGATGTCCAGTTTTTCAGTGTGGGCTTACAAGAGTCAGGACACAAACCTCAGTTCAGTGATGTTAGGGAACTCAGTGTCTCAGATAAACTCAAGATTTCCTACTACATTTAAGTCAGAGGAGCAATATATCTCCAAAAAGAAAAACGCATGCTGCACACACAGAGACTGCAGAGCAAATGGAAACAACAGACTAATAGGAGGCAGTTTGGGTGAGAAGCTGAAATGGCTGTGAAGTGAAACTGAACTCCACATAACTCAGAGAAGGAAAGCCTCTCTTGAACTGTTCTATATTATGTTGCCACAGGGAGCAAGCTATCGTAATACATACATCTTTAGTTACAGGCACTGGGACAAAAGTTAAATATACAGGAACTGGTATTGATTACAAGCATGCAAGGATTAAAAACAGAGAGATGCAAAGCCTCAGCTAGTGTGTGAAGTTTTGACTTCCAAGGAGCTCACATCACTACAGCAGACACTGCACTCCTGTCACACAGATTTTCACGCAAGTTTAAGTTCCTGATCTGTTGTTTTGGGGTGGAAGTTAAAAACCACCATCATTTCTCACAAACAAATGGGCAAAGGAACACACTAGGCACATCCTAGAAAGCAGAAGTATGCTACAGTATTACAAGAACATCTGGTTAGACTTAGGTGGAACTAATCTCATCCTGCAGAGATAAAAGTACACCACTGCTGCCCTCCCTACACCCACTCCCACTTGCTTTCTGGGATGTCCTTGCCAACTTCGTAAGAGATGAAAAGGGGTCTGGCAAGGCAGAAACTACACACACAGAACAGCAACAGCTCTTCTGCGGATTTCAAGTTTACAGCCAGTTAAGCTGCAGCACAGCAGAAATGTTCCAACTGCAAAGATGCAATGCCATAAACTGAAGTAGAGATGAAGAACAAAATAATCCTCAGATATTCTGTCTGATGCCAAACCCCCTCTGACATTTCAGAATAACATGGATCAGAAGAGGACATGTGGGGAAACCCAGAAACTATGGACATTCACAAGCCTTTTAAAAGAATAAGGGATTTTTTTCCCCCTACAGTGGCAGTAAAGTACCACAGCGTAAGGAAGTTGCTGTGTTGAAGGTCAGCCTTGAAAAAAAATAATCACAATTTGAAATATTTTCAATTTCCTGTGTTCCTCTGCAGCAAAATCTTCTTGACATGTCATGTTAGGGTAAACCTCAACTCAGGCTGTAACAAAGGAAAGCACTTACACAGACCCATGGGTGTTTGAGAGCCTGGTCAGCTGTGATGCGCTTTGCGGGGTTTATCGTCAGCATCTGGTTGATCAAATTCTTTGCTTCAGGAGTCACAGTGTCCCACTCAGGTGATGGGAACTGAAAGAGGAAGAAGGAACAGATGAAGTGAAAGTGTTTTCTACTAGCACAAGAGATTTTCCTTCCTACACAGCTGAATTCCAGCTTTTGCCCTTTTGATACCAGGGCTAACACATTTTCAAAACACAACTCTGAAAACCCACGCTGAACAAAAATTGTACCGAATCCAGTGAACGAATGGTACCAGACAGCAGGACATACCTGTACCATTCACTAAACACAGACAGGTAGATTATCAGTTTTAAAATCTGTCTAGGAATCACTCAGACCTTTGAATTTCTTTCACACTCAACAGTCAAAAAACCTAAGTCACAGATCTGCCAGAACATGAGTTTTGACATTAAAAACACAAGCAGTATCTTTTTTTAGCCCACCTTGCTCTTTCTCCAGCATGCTAAAAAGCTGTAACAGTGTATGCAAAATCATAAACACTTAACTACATCAAAACCTTATGAAAGCAAAAACTACTAACAGAGAACATCCCATCAGGTCACTTTCGCCAACATAGAGCACAATATCCTGGAACAATACCAGTCATTTAGGCGTAACATCCCACCAGCAAGCTGTTAGCAAGCATCTATCGTACTAGAAATCATTACTTGGGGAGCAAGAGAGATGTAATAGTGGATGGGAATAGAGAAGCATGGAAACAAAGAGAAGATTCTCAAGTGTTTCAGCTACCCATGAAAGGTAATTGCTCTCTCCTATAATTCCAGTAAGGATAAAGATGAATATTTACACCATCCTCCAGATGCTTGCATGTGGTATAGATGACAGCTGAAATTAAATGCAGTACATCTCACTCCTATGAATCTACTGTACAAACACAGGTGAACTTGAGAACACAAAGCTGAATGTGCTGTTGGGATAAAATCCCCTGTCTTTAAGGAGAGGGGAAAGACTGATCCATCCTGAGAACACTTCCTTACAGTATTACATTATTCAGAAAAAGTTTATCCCATCTCTTTTCTCCTGCAATTTGTGCTTTGCTCAGTTGGGACATAAAAACACACCACTGCATTTGTTTCACATTTCTGCATTCTCAGGCATCAGCAAGGCATTATACAAATTTGGTTTGATAACATTGCAAGAGACAACTCAAAAATTATAATAATGAGCTTTCAAGCCAGGACACCTTCTCCCACCCAAACTCTGAAGTATTCATGGTAATGCCTTGCAAAAACCCTACCCAACAGTACAAAGTCCAGTTCGCAGTTACCACTTCCTCTATGGGTCAAGAGAGAACAACAGACCAGTTCGGTGCATACTGGTCCATTGGGGTAAGGACACCAGGGGCAGATACACAAGTAAAACTTGAGCTGTTTTCTACCAGGCAAAACAGAGGAAGAATCTACTGGAACTTGTTCATATAGGTAAGAACTGAAAAACAACATTTAGATGGGAGGCATCAGGCACTTCACTCCTCATGACTTACAGAAAGAATTAGACATTTAACCCCTGAAGTGCGTTGAAAATCCCCATCGACAGAATTAGTCCAAAACTACTTCAAATAGCAAGCAACACAGGAACGAGGGGTAGGAAGACAAGAGAACAAGAGTCCATTTAAGGCTATCACTTTCCTTTCACCCAGGAAGCCACTGAGCCAGGACATGGGGTTAGGCAAACCTTTGTTCTCACCAGTACAGCTGCACTCATGGTCTCAGGCACAGAAGCTGGGAGGCAACTGGGATCCAGCAGAACCCTTGCCTTTTCTTTTTTAATACAAACAACAAGACAGCCTACAAAGCAAATTCCCCAACTTCCTCTTGATATTCATGCCTGCAGGCTTTGAACTAGGATTTCCAGGAGTTCCTTTGCCCCTCCCAAGCCTCTCTTTACATGGAAGAATTTATGTCAAACATTCAAGCCCAAACCACATTTTACACCACTTTGTTCCCAGTACTAACCTCCTTGCTATTCCTCTCCTTCAGGCACTTTTCACACCTCTGTTTTGCCTTGCTCTGAAAACTGTTCCATGAACTGCTTGGCTTTTTACCAGAGCCTCCAACCCACCAAGCTGACCCCCACCACAAAGCCACCTCTCCAAAGGCCCCTGCCATTCAGTCTTCTCACTGGGCTCCATGCTTTCCACTGCTGGAAGAAATTCCTCTATGACAATGAGGAGACCAGAGGCCATAATTTAAGCTACTAGTCTACAGAATACTTCCCCATACTTTTAACTAGGCATTGATAAAGACAGACTCCTTCTTTCTACCTTCCATCTGCTCCCCTGAAAGAGTTAACACTGGCTACGTCTGCAGCACTTTGTGGTAAATGCACTAGAAGACACCATTTCCCATCATCTGCATTTCCAGCTCTGCATCTCCCTAACAATCAGCAACATCTTGGTGCCCACTGCAGTGTTTCCACATATCCTTTCAGAAGCCCCAAACAGGACTGTATCCCAGGCAGTGAAGACAAGGTGTATGAACATTCCAAACATCGCTTTGCACAGTAGCTTGGGGCCTGCTGCTAAACACCAAGTAAAATAGTGCCATGTTTTGGATGGCTTCTACACCCATGCAGGTACTCAGCAAGAAAGTGCCCTTACGTCATAGGCTCCGGCTTTGATCTGCTGATAGAGTTTGTGCTGATCTTCATCCCAAAAGGGAGGGTACCCCACTAGTAATATGTACAGAATCACTCCTGGGAGGGAGAGACACAGATACACTATGGTTAGGCTAATACGCCAATTATTCCTTCAGCCCCTCTTCCTTCCCTCTTGACAGTCCCCAAGGTAATGACTGCTCTGTATCTTCATTTGCCATAATATTTAGTCTTTTAAGGTAGAGAACAACAGTGCAAACCTCTCCTCTGCTGAACCTCACCCTGGCACTTCATGTGCCGAGAGCTAGAACCAGGTGCATGATGTCCTACCCTCCTCTGGCTATCATGGCTGGTGAGCCACAACTCCTAGCTGCTTTCAGAATAAAATGAAGCCGCATTACATGGGGCTGCTGGGCATCAAGGGACTTTTCGATAAGGACTGCGATTTTAGATGCTTACTGTGCATGATCTTGGGACAAAAATGACACTGCCAAAGCTAACAAACACACTTGGCCTGCAGAGAACCATTTAGTCCATGTCAGGCAACACTGATATCACATATCTTTTAACTTATCAGTCCCAGATATATTTACACTTAATTTTTTTCCTTTAAAAAAAATAATCTCTCTTCAGTATTTCATCTGCTATGTAGTTAGAGTAATAGGAAATTGCTACAGTTATCTAAACAACTGATTCTGCAAAGCATAGACAGGTCCTGTCTCTTGAGTCTCAAACATCTGATAGATGGCCTGAGGAAAGAATTAGGAGCCAGAATCAAATGAGTTCAGGCTCCAGTATTAACTCCATCTACACAAGGTGCTTATCCTCGAGTGTGCCTTCATCTCTCTACCCAAGAAGGAGCACTGCATACCCTCCCAGCAATAGGTTATCAGGAATTGCTCTTCTACACGAAACGGTGTTTAATTGCAAAGTGCTTTGACAGAATCTTACCACATGCCCATATATCCACGGGTTTTCCATAAGGATCTTTTCTTAAGACTTCGGGGGAGAGGTAGCCTGGAGTGCCAGCAAACCCTGCCAGGAAATGGATGACATGAAGTACTTCACAGTACCCAAGCAGAAGAGATCTTCCCATACCATAAAACCCACTACTGGTAACCAACAAATTCCGAAATGCATTTCCCACCCTTCATCTCGTATTTGCTAGAGCTACCTCCTGGTAAACCAACAAAAAGGCAGGGAGGGGAAAGGGGGGATCAGATGGGATTGAGCGTCCATGCAGTGCAGGAAAAACAGAAAAGAGAGATACCACGTCAAGCAGCTGGGCATAAACTCATATGCCAGGCCCTATATCACTGCTACGTATAATGGCTTGGTGTTTGAAAACACAAGACCCCTATGGAACACATTTGATTGTGTTCCAAACGGTGAGGGCAGACCAGCAGCAGCAGCCATCTCTCCAGAATCTCTGCAGCACTACAAAGTCTTGGAGCTGACGTTTAGCCTGAGAGGGTCTCATTTCCAATTATGTTTTAGCTAAACAAAGATAAGGCCGGATCCAAATATGCCCGAGGCAGGCCAGGTTAAATGCATTTCTGTAAAATGATCAAAAGAATGCCAGATGTCTATACTCCTGAGCAGTAGGAAAGCTCAGATCAGGCTCTAAACTTAACAGCTGCATTCATCTCCAACACCAGCATCTACTGTAAACCAAGAATAGAGAAATACACAGACACTTTTTCTCTTTTTATCATATTCTTTCCTCTATTGCACCTAGGCTCGTGCCCAAGGACCCAGAGGCTGAAATGCTTGGAAAGGAAGCAGCAATGCCAGATACACACAAGCATGCTGTAAAAGCTGAGAGAAAGTATTCAGGGAGGGTTCAAGTCAACCAGCCACCAAGAAAGGGGGAAGTGGAAGTGGCAAAGGTCAAACAGACTTACCAAACCAGGCCTGCTGCTCTCCCTGGACTTCTATAGCCAGTCCGAAGTCAGCCAGTTTGACAGCAGCACCCTTACATTTACTTGCCAGTAGTAAATTCTCAGGCTAGGGGGAAGAAAGAGAAAAATGGGTAAGAATGAAAGACTCACACCCTTGTTAAACCCTCCTACTTCAGTATTCACATCACTGAATTCAATCTGCTGACTGAATTTAGCAGGCATGTACTGAAGTTGTTCAGGTGAAGACAGAGCAACAGAAACAAACGGCCTTAACCTAGAGTGGCAAAATCCTGAAGTCTAACACAAATCCCTGGGGGAGCCAGAGCCTCCCCTCACCCAGCCCCCGTATTACATGCTGACACCAGAGGGCACTGGCAGCACAGTTCCTGCAGCACAGAACCCAAAATTTGTTTCTGTCATCCCCGCAGAGAGTAATTGAGGGGCGGAGGGAAGAGATGCAGTAGATACAATCTGCAGTGATGTTTCTCCCTATGAACATTACATAGTCCCCAAGGCACAGAAAAAGTAAATATGATGCTAATAACGGCTGCCAAATACACCACTGTAATGTGGGAAGGCATCGTCTAGATAGTGAGTAGCTTTCATCCCTAACAGAAAAAGCCTCAGCCTCAAATTGGCCTAAGCAGCACAGCAGTGAGTATTCTTGTAAGCTGTTTCTTCATGCTATGCATTTACAGCAGCATAAAATATGCTGCCTTGCTACTGCTGCCATCGCGTATACAACAAGCAAGCGTGCCACTTCCCCGATGTGCCAGGAAAGGGAGACTTTTGCCCCTCACATGACTCTCACTCTGATCATAATTCTGTTGAGTTCCAGTAAAGGATTTCAGCAGAAGGCTTAACACAACTCCAAAAATTGGACTGAGTGCCAGCAGCTTCCTCTGAAGCACAAAAGCAGCTAGTTACATGGGACCTTTTGAAACCCCAAGGCTTTAAGGTGGTGGCTATTACACCTCAGCAGGAAATCCAACTTGTAGATAGGCAAGACAAATGTGATTTCTTATCCTACCCCCCTCTGATAATTTGTGCTATTCATATCAACTTGAGTTTTTTAACAAGCAAGATGGAAAACTGGAAATCCAGAAACTGAAACTTGTCTCAAGTTTCACAAATCTGATGAAGGGCTTTTTTGCAGCCTGCTCACCAGTTCCATCCCACGACAGCCCTCTATCCCTGTTCTGCCTGACAGGAACATGACACTTGACTCATTCACCTTCCTTAGAATACTGCGCATATGCCTTGCTTCTGCTTTGAATGAAGAGAGAACAGCCCTGCCCATCACAGTCCTTGCCATGAGCAGCATGGAAGGAAGAGGAACTGAGTCTCAATGCATTTGGATGTCACTGGCTTTTCACTGTAAGGGAAGTGGAAAAGACTGTGTTAATCAAACTACGTCGGTGAAAATTCACCAGTGTAAACAAATCCCTCAAGTGGAAGACCAATGAAATCTGAAAATCTCTCCCAACTTCTGATAACACCTGGGCTTGGATTGACTAAGAAACAGTGAAATTAGAAACTTATGTGCTTCTAAAATACAGCTACAAACACCTTAAGGCAAATGGTGCTTACCCATGTGCACGCTTGCCAACATAAATATGGGTTGTCCCAGGTTTCACGTGTTTTTTGCTAAGGATGTGAATGAATTCCCTAATTTCTTGCAATCCCTATGGGCAGCTCAACATTTGAAGGTCTTTAAGAGCATGTCAGCCAAAAGACAGGCTTTTGAGAGGGAGGTGCAAAAGACTTCTCTTGAAGCAAGCTCTTTAGTTATTACACATTGATCCTGAACTCCAAGCTTTTGGCAAGGAGCTAAATATTAAATGAAGAGCAATGAGGATCTTTTATTGCTAAAAGGAATGGCGACTCCTCAGGCCTGGATAGCTTCAGTGAATCAGAGCAAGCAACAGAAGAAACACATTAACTGCAGTGGGGAGTGTCCAGCAGCTGGTAAGTTCTAAACAAGTTCACAACTTTCACACAAACAAAACTTGGGAAGCAAAACAGATTATATCTGAACACAGGATGTGAAGGAAAACTTAAACCATCCTGTACTGGAAAACTCTACTGATACTCAGAGAGGCCCTAATTTTGGGCAGTAGTGCCTCTTGAAGGCTGCTTTATCAAAAGAAGATGTCAGGTCTAATCCAAAGCAGCCACTCTTCAATAGACTGCTTGCATCTTTTCTCAGTGCTCTGAATCAGAAGGCCAGAAGTGTTGCATGGGAGTTTGCCAGAAACACTAAGGGTTAATGGCTGCCCACTAGATCTAAACACTGGGAGAACACTGCCACCAAGCTTGCAACATGCCTTTACCTTGCTGTCTGTAACATATTTTTATACTTTTCCCCTTATGCAATGTATAACAAACCAAAACCAGCAGTGGTAGCACGTGTCATCCTGCATTAACTTAACTGGACTGCTGGTGGCCATCACTATTCCCACTTTAGACAGAGAGGGCTGCAGGGCAAGTAGACCTTCCTGCACAAAACTCTTCATTCTGGAGCCTGCCCAGTTCCCACTACAGCTGGCACTGAGTAGGAAAGGAGTTAAAGCAACTTAACACTGCAGAGGTTCTGGGTCTATAAATGCGTTACAATGTGGCAAATGGTCTATTCACCCAGTGTTTAACTGGCCAGCAGTTTTGGGTTTAGATTAAAAGAGCTTCTACTGATGAGAGAAGGAAGAAATGATGTGAAAAATTCTTGTTGAGCAGCTCTGCCCTAGCCCAATGGCATGTGTCTGGCAAAGAGCAGACCAAAAATATACATGCTCTGTGCAGACAAACTCAACCTGGCAGACTGAACAGAGATTGCCCCAGGTCTCCAGAGATCTCTTCAGTGGCAAATAGAAAGTGTCCTTCATTATAATGAATCCTACCCAAGTTTCTCTGAAAGCCTACTGCACTCCAGGGTTCACAACTACTCCATCCTGGAGCTGTCTCAGAGGGGCTGAGAACTGGCAAGTCTCATGAAGACTGAGAACTTCCTCGGGAGTTCAGCACACCCTCTAGAAAACTCTGAAGGAACAAACTTGTGCTTCAGGAACCCCTGAGCCCTGTTCAAGTGAAAAACCCCTGCCAGCTGGCAACACGGTATATCCCTGTCTTGCCTCCTCCAATGATCCCCTGGCTGCTCTCCCCAGCCTTCATGGCGCAGAGGAAATATTACCTTCAAGTCCCTGTGCACGATATCATGCTGGTGAATGTGATTCACACTCTCCAGTATCTGATGAATACAGTGGCTGAAAGATAAAGGGAAAGACACACAGTTATGCACACAGACACATACACTTGGCATCTCATCCCAGAACTATTTCCCTAACTTTTATATTTGTACCAGGGAGAGTTCAAGACCTCAGGCTGAATCCCTTCACGATATCCACTGGATGACACAGCTCAGTACCATCACAGCTGGATACTCACAGCACTTTCAGCAACAGGATGCTAAACACCCTATCTATAGCAGGACCACAAAGCCTCCCTCCTACCTCCCATCACCTCCTTCCTTTCCTCCCCATTACACTAACCATCTTACTTGTCCCTTCAACCAAAAGTGAGCACCCTACATAGGAGAACCAAAGCACCCAAGTGTCTACAAACAGCAGCCAAAATTGGGTAAGCAAGACCAAATCACTCCAGGAAGCATTCGGGCTAGTCCCAAGCAAAGAATAAACTTTCAGAGAGCAGCAGCCTTCCCCAGCAAATTCAGGATGATGACTCCTGGGTGTCTGCCAGTTTGCAAAGCTTTCAGAGCAGCATCTCAAGTACTTTACATACACAATGTGCACACACACCCGCTTGCTGGGTGCCTTTTAAGTACAGATCCCACTTAAGGGGTTAGCGATCTGAAAAGCAGACTCATTCCCTGTTAACTGCAGTGCGCTGCACTCCCCTCACCCACAGAAAAACCCCTCTCTGCCACTTTGCTGCAAACACAGGGGCAAAAGCAAGATGTTATTTACACCTGTCACTTAAGGGCAATGCTACACATCCACAGGCAAGATTTCTGGTTGAAAACATCTCTTCCACTAAACTCTGCTCCCAAGGGTGAATGCAGGCATTCAGACAACTATGGCTGGGTCGTAAGCAACTTGGGTGGGCCTGCATCCTCACTGCAGGATCAGTGAATCCTCTCACCAAATTGTACAAATCTCAGGGAAACAGATTTGAAATGAGTAAAATATATGAGGGAAAAGAAATTGGCTCCTGGAAAAAATGGGAAGAGGGTGAGGGGAGGAAGGGAAGATGAGGTGCAGCACTGCGTATTTGCAACCCCCGCCCCTCCAGAGCTGGCAGTACAATCCTCAGGGTTGGAGTCCATGAATATCTGCCTGCTCCCAAAACAAAAATGTATAATTAGAACAGAGCCGAGTCTGAGCGAGGGAGATTTTCTGGCCAAAAATGGCAAAAGTGTGAGGTGTCCCAGGCGAGCCAAGCACAGCGGATTGGCACGGACCTCACTCCCTCACTCTCCCAGCCTGCTCTGGAATTCAGCTCAGCATGGGGAGAGAAAGGGAGGAGTTTCACCCTGTCATCTTGTGGGCACTGCAAGACCTGGCCAGCTGACAGTCAGAGGACTGAGCACCCTGAGGAAGTCTTGCAGTGAAACAGACTGTTCTCCTCTTCCTCTAACCCTGCCATAATTTTCCTGAGCAGTGCTGGTCACTGCCAGCTCTTGACCATTTCAGGAACAGGCACTGGCAAGAGGGACAGGATGAAGGATGATGACTGATAACCTCACAACTTCCCAACTTTAAGGCAGAAGGGCTTGAATGACTGAGTATCTGTCTGAGATGCTGTGCCTATAACACCTGTACAGCCCACTGAATCTACATCTACAGGGCTCTCAGACCTCTTTGCCAGAAACTCATCAAAGATTACGAGCCCACTGGCCTTTCCCATCAGCAGACGGGTCACAGTGGAGTGCACGGTGCAACACCTCACTTAAAAGTACCATGCGATGCCTAGAAGACAGAGGCTGTAAGTGTACAAGAGGGAAAGCAAATAAGTGCCCACAGATTCCTCCTATCAGGTCATGCTCTGTCTTTCTTCACACTCAGTCTGATCTTCTTCACAGTACTGCCTACCAAGGTTAACCTGGAGCAGCACTCACTGCTCCCTTCTTACCGCTCTCCTCTCACAGCTTCCCTAATTCCTGTTCCAGCAAGGGTTAGGATTAGATAAAAACATGGGTGCAGAATAAGCTGAAGTGAAATGTCACCCTCATGGCACTCCCAGACCCTGCTAAAGTAGAACAGGAGCTGCTTAATCCCAGCTTTGATTCCAGACACTGAACGTCCAGCAGATGGACAGGTCACAGAATACAGTCCTCTACTGCTTTACAAAACTCTGACCCAGCATAAACAGCAAAGGGACAAGCACAGGCCACTTCAGGAAGCTCACACATGGGAGAGGGGGGACACACTCCGAAAAAGAAGAGCATAACTCTAAATCTTTAATACTAAAATATGAAGTCTACTCTCACATCGTGCCTTTTCTCATTGTGCCACCCAACTCACAGAAACACAGCTTTCAAAGCCCACTCTCCCCCCTGCCCCGTAAACCATTATCTAGACATGGGCAAACTGAATGGGTCTGCCCAACAGCAATGGCACATCACTAGAACCCTACCTGAGACAAGCAGACAGCACCCTCACAGCCACAGCCCAACACTTGCTCACTAGGGACACACAGTCACCAACCAGAAAGATCAGGCAGACAAAGGTGCTACTAATGGGTCTCCCAGCAAACAGCACTGTGTCTGCAAGTGCCAAAGATAGCAGCACTGTGCAAGCAACAAAGGCTAGAGCTGTGGTGAGTTAGGCTGACTGGTGACAATAGCTTACAGCGATAGCAGAAAGAGGAATATTTTCCAGACGGGGAACAGGAGTGTCAGAACAAAGCCATGCACAGAACAGGTGTCAGGAAACTCATCCCACTCGCCAACACGTGGCACATACACAGAGGGGTCTGCAAAGTCTTACCTGGCATCTGCTTCACTGTAGTATTCTCTGGCAACAATATCCTCAAAGAGCTCCCCACCTGTAACCCTGGAGTGCAAAACAAGGGAAGTTACAGAGCCTGTGCACGTCTAGCTCCAGGCTGCACAAGGCATATGCAGCCATCTGCCTGGGCTCTTTCCAGGGGACCTGCAGCACAGGGAAGCCAGGGCAGAGCTCGACCAGGACGGCACCACCACTGACATATCCATATGACTGACGCCTTGGACTGCCATTTCACCAGCAGTGTACAGGACACTGTTGACACACTGGGCTCAAATTGCCAGTGTGCCTCTACAGAGCTTAGTGTATGCTAAGCTTGGGTGGAACATTTCTCATTTACCCCCTCTAGACTGTCTCAGAGACAACAGTCAAACAGCCTCCTTATGCAGGATAGTCATCCTTTGCCATCCCACACCTACACCTGCTGCTAGGAGCCTTCCTGGTCCATCCCCTACCACACAGTCAATGGATTTCTGTCAAATAGGCCAGTGGTATCTACAGGTCTCTAATGAGGAAGGAAGAATTATACTAATGCAGGTGCTTTTTATTCCACTCTTAGTCAAGCATCCACGTGCCTGTATCACTGATGAAGCATCAAAGCCAAAGACAGACACTTACAGATCAAAGACGAGGTAATGGAAACCTTCTTCTGAAATACTGTCATGGAGCCGCACTGCAAAAATATAATCAAGAAATGGAGGTTTACAGAGCATGTAGCAAATATGACACTTCACAAATCAAACCCATGCACACAGCCAAGTTCTCCCTCAACCCGATCAGTCTATTAATTCCCCATGCCCTCCACTTTGTGTGCTCCTTCCATTATCTCAAAGGAACAGATGGGTGTCCTTCACATACACCCACCCCTCCCCAGCGTCAAAACAAACTCTAAATATCTTTGACCTCCTGTTCATTCTCCTTCTCTTACACTTCAGTACCCTCCTTTCACATCTGCCTACTCTTTCCTCCATGCTCCTGTTTTGCCATATCTCCCCACCCATTCTTATTTCCCAAAACAAACCATTTTCAGAATTTTCAAACAATCCCTCACCCCCAAAATTGACTTCCAACCTCATCTGCATGTCAGCGCCACTGATGTCCCTTCTGCCTTTCATCTGCAAAGCTCCATGAAGCAAGCTCCCTCCTTTTCCTCACTTCATTCTGACTTACACTCCAAATCCTTACACAAAATTCAGAGCCAGTTCCTTGTCTCAATTTATTTCTGCTCTGTTACAGACATTTCCCTTCTCACAATTTCATACTCTTTCAGCTTCCTTACCTATCCTCTCCCCGAGTTCTGCTCCTATTGCCTAAATTAACCTTCATCTTTTCCATTTCCTTGTCTGTTTTAACCTGCAGGACTGGGATTGCCTCCATGATGGGCCACTGTCCCCTCATATTGTGAGGTCTCCAGGGCTCTGTCCTGCGTTCCCCACACTACACACAGGCAATAACTACTGCATCTATGCAGCCAGAAGAGACCCATTTGATCCTGTCTGAATCAAAATCTCAATTTCTTTGATATTTATTGAACACCTAGGCACTAATTTTAACCTGGGAAGAAACAAATCCCTGAATTTCATACTGCTACCTACTCCACTCTTTGCTTTCTCCCCTGATGGAAAACATCACTACTTTCCCTGCCAGAGTCACAAGCTAGCAATCCTATTTGCTTCGATGCCTCAACCTTCGCACCCTGACCAGGACTTGTTATCTCCACATGACCATCTACAGTCTTCCCCTGTTGATTCACCCAACTGAAGCACTTAGCTGAGACTAGACTGTGTCTCAGTCACTGTAACACCTTTTAATTGAGTATTGACCAAAGTAACATTACTGTTCTCTTCCTTACAAGAAAAATCTTGTTATCCTGCTTGGTCGCTTTATTGGTACCTTTGCCTCTCTTCCCTGTCTTCCTTTTTTTTTCCACATAAAATACAGGTGACCTGTCTTGACTTTTCTCAGCATAATGATTTTCTCTCTGCCAGTATTAAGAGGTCAGTTTGCACCTCTTATTGGCGCATGACGTCAGCTATCATCACTGTCTTGGGAATGTTTCAAACCAGCACTTGGCACATGCTCCTACCTCATATGGAACAGCTTCTGCAAATGTTCTCAATGCTCTCCCCAGTCCTTGCAACTCTCCTTTGCTAAGGCACCCTTCCACATGCACACAAACACACACAATGTCAGAATTGAGAGTAGCACAGATGTGCAGAGTCCACTGCCAGTACCTTTCCTAAAAGGATTTCGTTCTTTCCTTATTCTTTCTGCCTATGCTTTCCTGTATTTTTCCTGCCTTTATCCACAAGCTCTCTGACCTGGTCCCTTGACCAATTTCCTTTCCTCAGCATTTCTACTGCATCTAACCACAGGGATCTGGGAGGAGCACTCCACCCAGTGTAATGCCACAGACAAGCAGGTACAGTTAGAGTGCCAATAGCACAGGTGTTTCAGATGCAACACGTTGTTGCTAGAGCATAAAAACAGAGACACATCACCTTTATGAACTATGTTCCTCAAATCATTCACTGCAAAAAGATCTTCTTCCAGGTAAGCTGTTTTAGTTGGCTTTGTAATAACTTCATTGTAATACAATTTTGTATTTACAGAAAACTTGTGTCCTGAGCAGCTGGCAGAAACCAACAAAGGCAGCATTTACAGAAATGCAAGTGAGAAAGGTATTTTCTAGGAGAAAGATTTCCATTCAAGACTGGAAACAAGATGGGAAATGGCTGAAACAGACACTTGGATTGCCAGTGAAGGGAAGTTTTCGCTCCAGTGCCCAAGACTATTTGAGGTAAACGCAGGAGACAGGCACGTGAACAAGAGCTGAGGACCAGGACATAGGCAAAAGTCTGTGAAGAGCCCTTATGAAGAGGGAACAGATGGAGAAACTTCAAGGAAAGCTGAATGTGTTAACAAGGTCATGTCTGGTGATGCTCGGTGTGCTAGAGAGAGCATTCTCCTTCCTCTGGCACCTGAAAGGTCATCAAAACGCTGCAAGAAATCAAGCAGAGAGAAGAGCAGTATGAGTGAAATCATGACAGAGGAGGAGCACAGCCATCAGCAGGCTGACAGCAGTGGCCATGAAAAGGGAACAGCAAACACATCTGCAGGTAGAAGTGAGAAACTTTGATGTAAAGATGCAGGCAGCAAATTATGTCAGAAAATAAAACAAATAAGCTGATTGGTGCTATTTCTTTGTCCTGAGGAGAGTAATTTTGACAGATACATTAAGAAAAGTGAAGGAAGTCACAATTCAGCTGGCAGAGACTGGCAGAGGCAGCAGAAAGAGCCTTCAAGGACAGTAAAACACTATTTGCATCCTTAGGTGAGGAACAACAAGAGGAGGAGAGAGGCAGTCCATAAATACTGATGCTATACATCACCCTAGGGCTGCGCAGCAAAAGAAGGCCTTGGAGGCAGGACGCAGGTCAGTAACTTAACAAGGGAGCTGCCTCCTCGCTATGGCCCAAAGCAATGCTGGAACAAAATCTGCACAGGATTTAATCTGCTGAGGTAACAAAGCTCAGGGAGTAAATGGGGCAGCAGCAAACTCCAGAAAAGCTATAAGAAAGATGACAGCAGCCCTCCCATGGGAATAATTAGTAACAGCTCAAGACATTAGGCTTAAAGTGAGGCGCAGGGCAGCAATGAGGGGAGCTGACCTGCTGAAAAAAAAGTTTTGTGGAAAAGGACCTTGGGGTCCTGGT
Source organism: Psilopsiagon aurifrons (assembly GCA_025447955.1). Taxonomy (NCBI): domain Eukaryota; kingdom Metazoa; phylum Chordata; class Aves; order Psittaciformes; family Psittacidae; genus Psilopsiagon; species Psilopsiagon aurifrons. The sequence goes on from JAOEHY010033028.1 coordinate 34,549, forward strand.
GGACAAGTTAACCAAGAGCCAGCCATGTGCCTTGCGGCCAAAAGGCCAATGGTATCCTGGGCTGCATTAGGAAGACTGTGACCAGCAAGTCAAGAGAGGTGATCTTCCCCTTCTACTCTGCCTAGTGAGGCTACACCTAGAGTACTGTGTCCAGTTCTGGGCTCACCAGTTCAAGAAAGACAAAGAGCTACTGAAGAGGGTCCAGCAGAGGGCTACAAAGATGATTAGGGGACTGGAGCATCACTCATACGAGGAAAGGCTGAGAGCTGGGCCTGTTTAGCCTGAAGAAGAGATGACTGAGAGGGGATCTTCATGCATACAAATGTCAGAAGGGTGAGTATTAGAATCACAGAATCATAGAATAGTTAAGGTTGGAAAGGACCTTAAGATCATCCACTTCCAACCCCCCTGCCATGGGCAGGGACACCTCCCACTAAACCATGCCA
>JAOEHY010033029.1:0-42063 GCA_025447955.1 Psilopsiagon aurifrons
GAACTCGACTGCTTTCTTTTATGATTCCTTTGTTTTACCTTGAACTTCAGCTGCTCTGATAATCATAGAACAATTTATTCTGACAAACTAGCTAGCTGAAGGCCAGCTAACAGAATGAAAACATCACATTTGTTGTGCTGAAGCTGGGTTTTCTTTGCTGTAGGGGACTGCAGCTTGCTGTATAGATAGTTTCCTTCAGTAACGAACTTGGTCTTGAAAACAAGAAAATTTTCTTTAGAAGAAAATGTGCCTCTTTCTTTTAGATAGCACATGCTGCCTCATGTTTTCATGTTGCTGAGAGTTCCTGTTTTCTCTGACAATGTTAACGGATATCCAAGTTGGTTTCAGCAGGCCTCTGGTGACTGTGGAGGAGTCATGTGAAGCTACTTGGAACCTGTGCTTTTCAGACAACAGCAATTGTGGAAGACCATCTTTCCGTTTAAGTACTAGTCTTTATGCCAAACTTACTGAAGCATCATTGTATACGGGTCAAATCAACCTTCCCCTATTTCTGAGGTGGCTGCTGTGCACAGGGAAATCCAGCATCCAGTCTTGTTTGCAATCGGTTTATCTGGACAACTGGCTCTTACTAGCTTTCTCTGAGAGCAAGCTGAAGTCCATCTGGTAGGACTGGATAGAGGGGGTTGTAGGGCACCTTATTTCAGTACTTAAAAGGCACTGGACATCAAAACAAGGACCAGATCCATGAGATGACTAAATAAACACCTAAAAGAGTAGGAAGGGAGGTCAAAAATAGAGTAACTGTAAATAAAACCTTTTAAATTAAAAGATAAATTAAAAAGATTAAAAAAAGAGTAAAATCAAAAGTTTAATATAGACTTTTATCTACATTTTTATTACAGTGAGACGAATAAAATATGAGCAAATTGAGGAATCCTTAGCTATTTCACACCTATTTTTGAAGACTGCCTTCTCTTGACTTTTAAATATGTCTGGAACATGAATTGCAATTATAACAGCTTTAGGAATTTCCTAAGACTCCTCTGAGAAATGAGAAACTATCATTTCAGAAGCATATTTGTAAGATTTCAACAGAGTACTTGAATAAGGTGCTTGCTCAGTAAACAAATACTAAATAATTTTGTTGTCACTTTCCTTTCTAGAACGTTCAAAACAGATTTTAATTGTTGTGTTATAAAATCAATCCATACGGTTAGTTAGAATAGAGCACCACTGTTTGTTTCTCCTACAGTGTATCTCCCTTCCCTAAATAACTAAATAAATTCTTAGTTAATGAAATCTTGCAGGACAAATCTGCATAGAAGATTTTAAAGAAGAAATCTTTTATGTATAGCTTAAAGATGAGAAGATTGCAAGAACAAGAAAGTCCTAATTAAAGTCTAAAGTAACTAAGAATTAGTTTATTTACTACTGGATATAAGAAACTTTTTTTCTTTGTCCATAAGAATTGCTCCACCACTTTACAAAACACAGCTTTTGTACTAATTGTTAAATACTTGTTAGCACTTGGGTGCTATGTCTCTGGGTAATAAAGACACAGTCGCTAGTAAATATCTACTTTAGTACATCCAAGTCAACTACATTAGATAAGTGATGCCAGCATATGTAAACAAAAAGACAAAAGCTAAGCACTGCTACTTTCAGCACAAGTTTAAAACACATGAACAGGACTAAATTTGTCTTGCATTTCAGTCTTTCCTTGGTCCCTTGCACAAACATAATTTACATACAGCTTGGCTCACAGGCATTTTCATTTCAGAAATGCAAGGTCACTGCCAGAGAGGACGTGCATGCTGCGCTACAGAACCGCTACTGGTGAGAAAGCAGCAGCAGCAGCTTCAGGCAGCATGAGCAGCCCAGCATGTTCTCATATACTAACAGGCTGATCCAAGGTCTGCTGAAGTCAGCGAGAAGACTCACCCTTGAAAATGCTCCTTTTAACCCAAGTGTAACCAGCTGACTTCAAAGATTTACAGTGAAATGAAAAGTGTGCTTTTTTGGATTTCTTTAAGAATGCTACAGTTAATATATGTCCACTAGGCTCCACAGTACACAACCTGTTCAAGCTTAAATCTTTCACACTTCAAACTACCTTCCTCATGCTTTTAAATGATTTGCAAATACCACACACCAATACCCACCTGTGTTACGAAAGGTATTTTATTTGATGTAGATAAGCCTACATCTGGGCTAGCAACTTTCTATTCTATATAAAACCAAGACAGATCCAAGTTTGCATTCGGCACTGTACATTTCAGACCCAATTAGCCAATAATTTTTCTTTCATAAATCATAGCAAAGCCATTGAAGTTCTTTTTAAGAAAGGAGATAATTAAATACTACGTGAGGTATTTTAACAAAGTGTACTTTCTCACTGGAATACATCCTACAGTAAGTACCCCTAATTTAAATGACTTGGTGCAATAAAACTGAACAGACAGTACTAGACTTATCCAGCAGTTATTTCATTTTCACAGTATGATTTAACACTTGATATTTTTTATAACTAGAAAGAAAAATTTGAAAGTCTATACTAGCTTGCACCTGAGAACATTAACAAACTTTACAACCTTATGATAACCTCTTCCCTCCAGAAGCAGTCAGACCAGTCAAATACCTGCAGAAACAAAAGTATAGTGAGATTTCTGTGACTTGCCCCAGGTCAAAAAGGCAGGCTATAACAAAACCAGTCTGATGCTCTTTCTCTCATGTTCAACTTGCAGATCTCCATTCTTTCTGTGTCAATTCCAGGCCTAAGTACTGGGCAACCTACTATGTAACACTATCTTTTCGTGCGCAGCATGTTCCCAGTAGCTCAAAAGGACACGCAGTCTACTATATCAAGGTACACAGTAGAAAAAAAAATTGAGTTATTATTTATTACGTTGAGGTATGACCCCTTACCAATGTATTTAGAACAATTTACAAGATAGGTTTTATCATTAAAATGGAACTTTTATTTTATATTTTCAACATGAAATATAATAAAATAACAATGTTGTGCTGAAAGACATGCTTTTCTGCAAGATTGGGCAATTCTATCTTGTATATTCTGATTTTAAATAGATACAAGTTGCTATTTTAAACTTCTCCTGTTCTCTGACATACATGGTAATTAACACATTAACAGCAGTATTTATAAAGCACTGATTGCAGGCTGTACACAACTAGGGAGTGATGACATACAACAGAAGACAACAGTTACTCAGTTTTGATTTATCAGGTGATAAGTTACATACACATTTCTTCAAAATTCAAAAGCTAGCTTCCGTGGAGTCATGAACTGCTTCACCATTTCATCTGTGACCTGCTTCCGTCTCTCTTGATGAGCTGCTATCAAGGGCTGCAGTGTTTCAATGAGCACCTTCTTCAGCTCCCCTGTGAGCAATTCCCCACTTGTGTATGCCTGTCAAGGAAGTGTTGATTGCTAAATATGGTAACATATGGAAAAAGACTCATGACAAGAATTGTTTTAAGAGCCGGGCCCTATCAAATACAGATTTGGACGTCTTAAAAATAAGCACATGCCTAAGAAGACTGTGTGGTATCACTTTGAAAACGGAACTTCCAAAATTGCTTCTTGCCTTCTAAAAGATTAAGGCAGCTGTGCAATTTCATATGTGACAAGTTACATGGACTGAATAAGCTACATTCACAAGAATTTAACTGGGAAATCCTGTAAATATTTGGAGGAAAAGGTGTATTTTTCACCTCAGAATCCCTGTTCAAAAAAAGTCACCTTTAGCTTTTTTTGCAATAAGTACAAATTCTTACTTTTTTTTTTTCTCACTGCATTTAGGTATGAGATCAGATGTGATTATAATATCCTTTTTATAGCAAAGACACTCAGAATCTATGTTCACACTAGTAGTCATGTTCACAGCTGGGAATTCAGTTACTGTGATATTGAAAATATACTTCGCTATAAGCACAGGTTAACTGCTGACGGGTTCAGCCTTGGTCAACCTTGACTGGGGCAGTTCAGCTATGATTTGAAATGGCAATCTTACCTTCTCTTGCCATCAAACCATTTGTAATACCAATTCAAGCTCTAATTGTTGCTGATGCTCACTCAGGAACAGTAAAATATGATAACAAGAATGAGCTGAATTGTAATTTCAGAGGTGGTTTTTGGGGTGTGGTTTTGTTTTTTGTTTGTTATAAAAACACCAATATTGCTCTCTCTGGAAGCTTCTTCCTCTGGTACCATACCTGAAGCAGCTCCACTAATGCCAGTATAAGCAGTTACTTCATGTTTTCTAACCTGGCTCTGGGGCAACATTGCAGCAAGCTGCTAGTGGTGGTCTAGGCTTTGTACTCTGTAGCAGTTAGGCTGATAATGTTGCAGTGGCTGGAGACTAAGGGCAAACAGTTCATTAAGTCAAATGTACTCCAGATTTCCATAAGGAATTCACGATGCTTTGCATAGGGATTAGCAGCTATCCAACTCTGCTCTTGTATGGGATTTATATAAAATAATATAAATATATCAGAGGGCTGGAGAAGAATTTGCAGCTGTTGACTTTCTCACAGCAGTTCTCATCAGAAGAAAGCTAACAAACCTTTGAGCAACCTAGTCTATTGAAAGGTGTCCATACCTGTGGCAGGTGGGTTGGAACTAGATCTTTAAGGTCCCTTCTAACTCAAACCATTCTGTGACTCTATGAAACCAGTGCAACATGGGTACTTTTAACTGTGGATACTGCCTCCCAGAGAATGTTTACTGCCTAGTACTGATGACAACCATATAGCTGAAGGAAGTGTAACATCTTGCTACCCATCCCTGGGGACTGGGGACAGAAGTCTGCCAGATAGGTTTAAGGAAAATGCCACGTACTTGAAGCATTTTTTGCTTGGAAACAGAGAATCAATTCGTCATAGCTACTGCATTTGCTGTGATAAGACAACAGCCAAAACCCTAGCAAGTTGAGATGCAAAGTTTTTGTACTTTTGCACAGTATATTGGTACCTTGCACATAAAGGAACAGACAGAGTGTATTATACGATAAAAACAACACTAATCCTAAGGTGGCTTCAGTTGAAAGGAAGGGGAGATGCTCTACACAGTGCTGGAGAGCTTTATGAAAATACTAGGGGGTTATTTATTTTTTTATTTATTAATTTTTAAGAAGAGATAGAATGGCCTGTGATAAAGAACAGTGAAAACAAATACAGAGATATTAATACTGAGACTTGCAAGGGCTGGAGAGCACAAGAGTAACACCATAATTACCTTCCTGCAGCAGGTTCACAGGAGGACTTGGTTACAGCTTTCTCCTTACAATAAGGAATGAATAATATTATTTTCAACTTGGTTACTTACCTGCTTCAGTTGTTCAAGCCTGTCATCATCTTCTAGGAAGAAAGTCAGGTACATAAAAGACACGTCAACATCACAGTTACCTCCGTACTTCCTATGCTCTTCAATGGTATCTCTGCCTCCTGAGAAGGCATGCTTGTTAATCTGAAACAACATAAAGATTTTATGGTATAATTTCTCCTAAATTCTGCACTGCTCTATTGTAAACAGAGGTGTACCTTGATCCTCAAACTTGTATCCTAAGGACAAGGTGAAGGGTGACAGCTGGTACAAGTTAATGCAGAGCCTCAGGGCCAAAGCAAGGAGGCAAAAGGTCATTAGAATCCAAGGAGAAAAATGGCTATATGTATAATCCTCAGACTGCATAATCAGAATGAAAATGAAGCAAAATTAAGGATAATACACCCAAGATTCAATAAAAAAAGTTTTAAGTCCATTTGCTGAAGCAGTTGTCTCTTGGATAGAATTTATGCTTACAGGAAATGTACTTCATGTAAGGAAAAATTAGATATTCATTTCATCAAGAAATTAATTTTGAAAGAGATGAAGAAGGTGTGGAGGATTCTGAAGAAATCCTAGAGAGAACCTTGGCTCCTCCTCTTTTCAGTGAAAAGGAAAACAAGAGAAAGCAAGTTAAAGATGACAAGGCTGGATAGAATGGCTAAAATCAGAAAAGGCAAAATTGTTCAGTCTGAAAATTGAACACTTCCTTCCTCTCTCTCCTCTCTTTTTAAGCAGAGCTTCCTATGGACAGATGAACTGCACTGGTGAATACCCCTACTTGCTAATCCCATTCCCAGTAAATTCAGAAGCCACTAGTGTCTTTTAAAACTTTACACATGTATAGAGTTCTCAGAGCATGTTAATCTTCCTGCAAATTTAAAGAAAATAAATTGCCAGGAAGAGGAAAAGAAGCATGTCTCAACCATAAGTGGAGTTTTCATTTGGCTCTTGTATCTTTTCAGATGCCACCATCAACCAGCCAAGAGACACACATACACCTGAAGCAGATTTTTTTTTTCAGTTCTGGTACCTATGAGCTGTTATATATTTACAATTTCTGAACGTTCTTACAATCTGCGTGACTGTCTAGTGCTTTTTGAATCTTTCTAGCCACCACGTTACAGCTGATGTTGTGACAACAAATTCCATAAAAAAAATGATGCACGGATGAGTACCCTCAGAAAATGAACCGTTATCTGCCACATCACATCTATTCTTATATTGCAGGACAGCCTGAAAATTTGTCTCAGCATCTGTAAAACTAAGTTTTTACATATTGTTTTGCACTTGCCTCTCCTTACTAGACTTTCGACATGCCATGGTATGAAATCTTTTCTATGTCACTCATCTCCACAGTTTGCTTTCTTACTAAAGGAATTAAACACAATATGCCAGGTGAAGACACGTTTTTATAAGAAGTGTTTTCTATATGAATCTCAAGGTAATTTTTTACATATTCTGGCACATAGTTTTTGATTGAAAGTTTCAATGATTTATTTATAATAATGAACTGATCTTTTCCCTTAATTAGTACAGACAGAATCTAAATAACAGTTTCTAATAACACTTTCTAGGAAATCAAATAATTGAGCTCAATTAGGTGCAGATAGGTGCAATAAGAATAGTTTATTATAATGTTGCCATTTATCTCCTTGGATTTCCCAGAAGCTTCTCAGCCTTTCTCAATATCTAGTTAGTTTCCATCTTCTACTACCTGTTAAGTTTTTGAACATCATTATTTTATTTGTCATAACAATATCTGATCTTTCACTCCAGCTCTATTTCCTAAAGACTTGTTTCTGATAAGCTTCAGAAGCTGAAATAAATCTCAGTTTGTCCTCTGTTACTCAATACTTCACATTAAGTTCAGAATTTTTGCTTTAAAACTTTTACATTCCAAGAAGCTAGAATTATTTTTTATTTTTCCAACTAGTTTAAATATACCAGAAATAGGACTCATTCACTGAACATAGGGCATCTTGGATCTTTTTGCAGATTATTAGCTATTTGCCAGGTAAAGACTGGAAGAATATTACCAACGCTGACACTAACCATGTACTCTCTATTCTGAAATTGCAGTTTTATTTAAATGGCAACTCTGTAACTGTGCAAATAAACTGAAGCTATTATACTCCAAAGACATGAAGAATTCCAATTCTTCAAAACAGTTCTGTTTAATCAGTTTCTACATAAGATAATGAATCATTATAAGATGGCTGTAGAAGAATCTGAACCACCATGGGTTCATCAACCATAACAGAACTAATCCAAGCCCACCCAGTAAAACAACATACACACCTTTCTTGTTCTGACAGACAGTTACTTAATGTCTAGTTATCATGCCTATATGAATCCTTTTCCAAAGACTGATTTTTATTTGTGTTTTTTAAATACCACAACACGGGTGGACTTTTGCCAAACTAAATCATCTGGCACTAGATGTACTTTCCCTTGAGATTGAAAAAGCACTCTTAATATACTCAGAGAGGAGAAAATACTCCTTCTAAATCTTAGGTGAAAATCAACACAATATTTATTTGTCAATTGGATTGCATGGCAGCAGCAGATCCCCAAGCAGCAGGAAAAGCCTAATCTGTGTTGTAACTCATGCTGTGCAACACTTGGTGCTCCCAGCATGGAGAGGCAGCCAATAGAAAGAGCTGTTTATTAGATTTACATCATAGCTTGTCAGATTTCAAAACTATGGCAACATAATATTTATTTTTAGAGCAGGAACCTCCACAGCTCTTATTTTTACACCACTGCTATGCAGACATCAGAAAAATTAACACAATGTTTTGTCCATTATTCTAGCTAATGTCTGTCCTGCTGGACTAATTGGCAAGGCAAAAGGATATATTTGAAAGGCTACTTAAATTTGTGTAACTCAGTCAATTCCTGAAGAGGATTTGCCATGAAATGTATGGGAAAAAGGATTTAGATATGTTTGAAGATAACATTTGAAAACTGTCATTGTAACCATGGGGACCACCATTCATTTTCGTTATAAAGCTTTTAATTCTCAAGTTTTGTAGGTCCTTACCTTTGTCTTGATTTGTTTGGGTGTATCTGTGAGGAAGATGGAGGAGTTAGGGTCACTAGCACTCATTTTTGTCTGTGCTCCTTGTAGGGCTGGGAAGAAGACTGAATGCAGTAAGGCTGGTTTAGGTTGTCCAATTCTAGGCGCGACATCCCGGGTCATTCTAAAATAAGGGTCCTAGAACAACCATCAATAAAAATACAGAATAAAGCTGAAAAAATGTAATGTAAAAGCTGACTAGTGCAGACTCCTTCATGCTTTAGTAGGTGGTCTCAAAAAAAACCCAAACCAAACAAAACCCCCAAACCCCAATATTTTCCAGAATCTACCCCCAATCTAATTCATCCAGAGGAATAAACAAACAAAATCTTTTTTCCATCTCCACAGTTCTCTTATACACATTGATACCCTCAACTAACAGGCATATTTACAAAGATTTACATTAATTTAAATAGTTGTGAGAACTATGCTTAGTATACCAGCAGATGGATGAAGACTAAGACGCAAGCTTCCTCCCAAAGTGCTTTAACAACCAGCCCAGAATCTGAACTAAATCAGTGATCAAGCTGGCAGTGAAGTGCTGATGATCTGGCTTAAACCAACTGTAATGTTACTACGTAATATTGTGACTGATGAAAATAATTATGTCACCGTCCCTGTGACTAAAATAGCTAAATATTCAGACAGTGCAGACTTTGATTCCTAGAAACAATACTTATTTAAAGTAATAGCACTACCACTGTCATTTGTAGCTGATGTTCTTCCAGTCTCTCTATATAGATCTGAATTGTTAAGGTTCTGCAGCCTTTTCGGCAAATTACTTCATTGCCTCTTTATTCTTACTGATAGGTTTTTCCCTATGATTTGATATAAATCTCTTGTGTTGCAAGTTGAGCTCATTAAATCTTGTCCTAATTACCATGGAGGTGGCCAAAGATTCTTCCTAGCCTCATGTCAGTAGACTTTTGCATAGATTTCAGTGTCTTTGCTTTCACAGGTGTCAGCTAACTGTGAACTGGGTTGAGATCAAGAAAGATGCAAGACTGGCAAGAGTAAGTATATGCTCAAATATAGATAGTTGCTTAAGACTTCATATTTGTCAGCACACAGCACAACATACTTCTAGCTCTTCCAGCTTCTGCCCCAGAAAGGTGCCTGCAGGAATGTTTTACAGATGTTCCAACATACCACCATGAAGCTTGAATAGTACATTACAAAAACAAATCCATGAAAAACAAATTAAGTAATATGATTTTCATACCTGATCGATAGCACATGGGATAAGACACTGAATGTTCTCCTTGCCATTGAAGATTTGTGGAAATGAAGAACTGAAGGATGGAGCAGCTTGAATAGCAGGAAAGCTGATCTTTCCTAGAAAACACCATATTTGGAAAAGCTAAGCAGCCAATATAAACAATGACAAATAGAACTTTTTGAAATACGTGAAATGCACAAGTAAATCATTCAGATACACAGTTGCAGATCAACAGCTATCTTTTTCAAGCAATCTTGCCTTACCCGAGGGAACCTTTTAGTCTTTACCTTCTATGATGTCAAAAACCTTCAAAGTAACATACAAACTAATTCAAAGAGGCAGGCTGTGATCACAAATGTTTCAGAAAAGGCTCATCAGCACATAATCTCTTCATCATAGAACTGTCTACCCTGTCCAGAAATTCAATTGACCATACCATCACTCTGAGCTTCTCTTTTTTTCTTTTAACTCTTCGTGAGAATGACTCTAGAGCTACTTATTAGGCAAGTTCTGCTCTAAGATCTTAGAATCATTGCTATACGCATGCTATGTTTATGAAGCATCTCATATATGTCTAGTTTTCTTTTTTATACAGTGCTTATTCACAAGGTGCCCAAGCTGTTTCCTTGATCAAAATCCTCTTGGAAAGAAAGCAAAGGGCAGATTTTCCCAAACACATAATGAAGTCATTATCACAATACCAACTTTTATTAGAGCATGCTTAAAACAAGCAGAAATCTGTTGCTTGGTTACAGTGAAGGCTAAAAGCTGTCACTGGCCTAATTACTGCTCAAAGAATGATGTTAGTGCTCAGGACACCAAGGTTTTAATGCCATATTTGACTCAGAATACTTTTTTTGGCCAATGTTATAGAAACCTGCAATTGCGGTAAATAATTACAGAGTCACAGAATCATAGAATAGTCAGGGCTGGAAAGGATGTTAAGATCATCTAGTTCCAAGCCCCTGCCATGGGCAGGGACATCCCACACTAAACCATGCCACCCAAGACTGTCCAACCTGGCCTTGAATACTGCCACGGATGGAGCATTCACAACTTCCCTGGCATGCACGTGTGTATTAATATGAAAGAGAAAAGCTTCTATATAAATTTGGTATAAAAATTTCTAGGAGACATACTTGACTATAACTCCATTATTAAGAAAAAATAAAACAAAACAAAAAAAGGGAAAAGAATAGTTCTCTACCTTGGGCATTCAGCATTGGTCTTTTGTATTTTGCTGTTACCAAGGCTGAAAAAGTAGCTATCAATCACTAGAAATTTCGTTGTAAATTGTTTTCTATACTGAGGGAACCTCAATAACACCCTTTTAGAAGAGCCTAGAAACACGGATCTTCTTGTTTTTTCTATCTGTCTCATGATACTAATCTCTTTAAATTATTACTTAAATAGTGCCATAGAGAGTGAAAGCCCTCATCACTTCCAGTAACTTATTTCCTACCAATGCAATCACTGTCTGTAAAGCCAAAGATTCCTTTCACTTGGTTAAACGTAACATGCTTCTGAACTTTGACGACATTTTTGTAGAATCCAGTACTTGTCCTGTGAGAAATAAAGTAGAAAAATAAAATGAAAAGAGCAGAAAAGTGCAGGCAGAAACTATAAGCTAAGAATGTCAAAAAAACCCCAGGATTAAATCTCACCGTTTCAGACTTTCTGTGGCTGACTGAGATAATAATTAGAGAATTATTTACAAACAAGAACATTATTCCTTGGAAGTTTAATTTATTGTTCCCTCGGCACAACATTTACTGCAAATATTTTTTGTCACAATTAACTAGGCAGTTAAACCAGAAACATTTTTGATTTGGAAATGGTGCCCCACAGGACCTGAAGTTTACTCAGCCTTATGCTTCTCTGCGAACTAAGGCACCTGAATGGATTACATCTTCTGTGTTGCTTGGCAGTGTGTATCCCATACAGGACACTACAGTTTGTCAAAGGACCAGTAGCACAAATCCTTCAAATTCTCATTTTCTACAGGCTAAGTCCCCTTGTTGTGTTTACAAATCAAAAATAGCTCAGTAACTTCTTCCTTTTTCATGTCTGCTGAGGAGCTGAAGCAAAGAAACAGCAGTTCTGATCTGCCCTTATTCGGCCATAGGGCAGATCTGTGATAATGACACTTTTCTAGGCAAGAAAATCAGAGGAGTTAAAGGAAGAAAAGCTGCTTTGTAGACTCCACATTCTGGGGCTGTATGTTATACAGTTCATCTCTAAAATACACATTCTCTCATCCAAGTCTTTAGGGAAGCTCATTCCCCCGCATGGAATAACAAAGCCTACAACTCTGGTTCTGAACTCTGCCATAAAACTTATTCCTTCTGAGAAGGCAGTTCCAATAGACACTTCTTAAATCTTCATTAAAGTTTATTTAAAATCCAAATAATAATCTTGTATGCTCTATTATTAAATTAATTAATCACAGTTGCTGAAATGCATTTGTTAACACAGATAAAGCGTAAAAACACATCACAGAGATTTTGATACAATGTTTAACAAATCAATCTGGAGGTTTCTTGGAGGTTTAAATATTTGCACAATTTAGCTGGTTTCATATGCTTTTCATAATTTAAATTCAAGCATTGCACACACAAGTATTTTTTCATATGTTATACAGGAGAACGAAAATACTATATACACAAAATATTAGCCAAAAAATTAATTGTTTCTATTGTAAGTATTGTAAAACTTGTACTGAAGCTCTCAAATTTAGATACATTTATCAAAACATTGCTCGCTGTCAAAGTTAGAGAGAAAATAAAGGCACTTCTTCATTAGTGCCCTAAAGAAATTTATACTTACCCCAAATAGTCTAAATCAGAAAATATAAAGGTTTTATTGATGTCAAAACCACATGCAATGATGTCTTTCGCATTTTCTTTAGCATACTCATATGCCTTCTCAATTGACATGTCCTTCCATAGATATTTCTCATCATCAGTTAACTGTATAACTAAGGGAACATCAAATACTTCTTGCAGCCACCTAATAAAAGCAGAAAGATTTTATCTCAAAGTAAGTTAAAATGAAAACGTTAAATCATGCAGCTAAAATACTTTTATACATTGAAACAGAAGCATATAAAGAGGCCTGCTTCTCTTCTTTGTATGCATATGCAGTTGTTGATGTGAACAGAAACCACATTATAGAGCAATGTTACCAAGTCTAGCCACTCATTTTTAACAAGTGCAAAAATTCTAAGGGATGCCACAGGGCTAAGAGTGCAAGGAAGAGGGTTTCATGACAACACAGGGATTACAATAATTCTAATGAAAAGGTAAGAGTGCATTGTTTAAGTTCATTAATATTCAGCTCACTTAAGGAGTTCCATAAACCATGTTCAATATTTCCCCAGGGAAAAAATGTTTAGCACAAATAGTAGAAATAACTTACTTTGTGAACACAAATGGGATAAGATGACCAACATGCATTGCCTGAGAGGACGGCCCCCTGCCTGTATAAAGGTAAAAGGACTTCTTGTTTTCGTAAGCATCGAGGATTTGGTCCATATCTCTAAAGAAAAAACAGAAAACAGATGCAGCTCTTTAGGAAGAAACATCACAGCAAAAAGCTTCTATTCAAAATCTGACTGCTTCTGAAGCCAAACAGACTAGTAAATAAAATATGCTATGTTAAATGCCCTAGAAACAAAACGGTTTTGTTTGTTCATTTTTTAATTTACGTATTGCCTCCTTCAGACTTCATGAAAATAAAGAAAAAAATTAATAAAAATTAATATTTAAATTTACATAGAAAATGTATAACTTTTGGAGTTACTTAATTGGATAATAATTTCTAAAGCCTAGTTAAAAGAGCTGGAATCATTTCTCAAGTAGGTTCAAACAACCAGCTTGGAATGGTATCTGGTGTAGGTTATGCCCTGAATCATGCTCAGGCACTTAGCTGAAATGTGCTAGCTGCCATGTGTGCTAACAGTTAAACAGTGTAGATGACTGGCAGACTGGTGCTTAAGATTATTCCCCGAGACTTTTTTATGTAACAATACAGATGCATAGGTCCCACAGGCCATGTTGACCCTTGTTTAAATCAGCACTGACACCGTATGAGCCCTTAAGTTCACTGCTAGAACAATGCCTTTGTCCGGCTGCTAACACAGAATCAAAGTGAAACCTGTACAAAGATTCTGTGCACCTTTCTTCAATTTGGGATTAATGAGGACACATCAGAAACAAATGCAACCAGGGGTTTCAAAAGTTGACAGTGCAAATCTGCAGTAGTTGCTAACTTCAAATGACACAGCCGGTTTCCCTTGTTATAGAAGAACATAGCCTTTTGCTAGTCCTAGGTTTCCTCCCAAAAATGCTCACAGAAAGTCTAATAGGACCTCTTTGAATGCTAAAAAAAAAAGAAAAACTCACCTGTGAGAAAAAAAGATTCCTCTACGTAGAAAGCGGTGAGGTTTTTGCCCAATAGCTCTTTCTATTCGATTGATCAGGTCTGTGTCAATTTTACTGCTGCCAAACCGAACTATAAACATAAAATGAAAAAAAAATTAAAAAAAACCCCAAACGAACAAACAAACAAAAAAGCATAGCATACTTGCAACCAGATCTTGGATCACCGAGAACATACCAATGCAGCCTAGATTAAAAAGAACATCTTCTTCATGTCTCAGGTAAAAAGGCTGGATTTTCCTGATTGTTGCATGAAGTCCCAGTAGTTATCTGTCCCCAGAAATAACCCTATGCTAGGAGACCCAATCCATTCACAACATGTAGTACTGCTCTATCCATTACGGATTATAATTGCAGTCTCCGTACAGCAGAAGTATTGATATTCAGCATAAAAAATGTTACAAAGAAACAGTTAGGTCAATAACTTGGCCTAACTAAGCCATAGGACAAAAGTAGCTGTGAGGCTCTGAATGTCCCTCTGTTGATATCTAATTTTTCTGCCCTCAGGTCACATGTTTTTTTTACTCTTCAACCCCAAATGCTCTTCTGCAAACTTAATTCTGCATTCATATGGATATGATTACAGACACCGCTCCCCTCAAGAGGCTTAAAAAGGTAATGCGTAATACTCTTCATGGTAACCAAGCAGAAGTTGTTACTTGTTGGCTCAGGAAATCAGCTGATTAATAAAACAATATTTTCAGACGCAGTCACTTTCATTCAAACAATATTTTCAGACGCAGTCACTTTCATTCATTCCACTCTTTTGACAGAGTGGAATAACAGTATTTTTTCCCATCCCAAACTGAACTGGGGAAGCCTTTTATTTCTTCAGTAAAGTTTCCTATACTCCAGTCCCATTTCTTGGACCCTAATAAGCAGATCAATACTCTGTGATTTGGATTTGATAAACATTTGATAAAACCAAGACAACAATCTACTCTTTGCTACTATTGTGCTCCATGCAGCATTGGAACAGTTTACACTTTCAATTACTGGAAATGCCAAAGTATCCAAGAGAACAAAACGGAGACTCTGGATGTAAAGATAATATTTTATATGCACAAAATATCTAAATCCATCTCTTATCAAAGACAGACTGAGCTGGCAAATTCCATGGTTATAAGACACACACCCACATGGGAGAAGCACTTTAGGTCTTTCTGACTATAACAGAAAATAATCATTCCACAGGGACATATCACTGACACTTGATAAATTTCAAATATCTTGACAGTTTCCTAAGGAAACTGGAAACACAGAAATTAATTTTAAACCATTCATTATGCAGCTAGTACATTATGGCTTACAGAACTACTTAGCCCTGCTCTGTTGAAAACAGCATGTTCCTGTTTCTAAGTTTCCAATTATTATTTGGTTTTTGGTTGTTTTTTCTTTTCAAGCCAAGAGCCAGTGACACTAAAAGCCTTCCTGCAGGAATTCTGTAATTAACAAAAATAATTACAATTATTTTATTCACAATTATCAATATTTGTTGAACAGGTAGGCTTCTAATGTTACATCCTAGCACATGGCAACAATCCCTAGCTGGACAGTGCAATGGTTTACACCACTGGACAACAGAGATAGACTGATTCTAACTGGAGGCAGAGCTGTCTACCTATGCTGTTTACCCAACGTACTACAAATCATTTTACAAAGAAAATTAACCTACTGGGGGAGTAAGGAATATTAAGCACATTGGTGTAATTTGAAAGTGAATATTCAGATACAACTTGTGTTTTATAGTAGACTAATTTCTTCCCCAGAAAAGGGAAAGAGACTTTTGATCCCTTTACAGCACAGGTTCTTTAAGAACAATTTGGAAGCTATTTTGAGTTCATCAAGGCTTTACATACATCTCAAAAAAGCCTAAAACCATGACCATCCTAATCATTGGGACTGCAGTGCTCCCTAGGGATTATGAGGGATGGGACAGAAGAATCAGACCAACACATACCCTGGGGCACTGCGATGCAGAGAAGCTCTGAGCACAGGGAATTCGTCTTCCACACTCCGTCTGACAATGGAGGTGTGTGTTTAAGTTTGTTACAGGAACTGGTTAATTTTGTTATATGAACAACCTTTCACCAACAAAAATCAGGGATCCTCACTGAAAGACTCAATTTTGACAGAAGACTGGTAATGCATCCAATTTGAACATCAACCTGGAGATATGCACTTCTGCTGTTCCAGACCCTCTATATCCATTTAGTTTTCTTACAGAATTACTGGTTTTGCACCACACTAATATAAGGCTTTGAATATACAATTAAATTTGAAGTTAGTAGGAATTAATTTTTAAATGGGAGGGAAAACTAGGAATATTATCATAGAATGGTTTGGGTTGGAAAGGACCTTTTAAGGTCATCAGTCCAACCCTCCCTGCAGTAAGCAGGGACATCTTCAACTAGATCAGGTTGCTCAGAGCCATGTCCAGCTCGACCTTGAATGTTTCTAGGGATGTGGCATCTAGAGGTTCCTCTCTTGGCAACCTGTCCCAGTGTTTTCATAACCCTTACTGTAAAGTCTTTCTTGTTTGTATCTAAATCTACCCTCTTTTAGTTTAAAACCATTGCCCCTTGCTGGTATTGCTACAAACCTTGCTAAAAGATTTGTCCCCATCTTTCTTGTAAGCCTCCTTTAACTACTGAGAGGCCACAATAAGGTCTCTCTGGAGCCCTTCTTTTTCCGTGCCGAACAACCCGACTCTCTCAGCCTGTCTTCATAGAAGAGCTCCAGCCCTCCAACCATCTTTGTGGCCCTTCTCTGGACCTGCTCCATTTCTTTCCTGTTCTGAGGGCTCCAGAGCTGGATGAATTACTCTAGGAGGGGGTCTCACCAGAGCACAGTGGAGGGGCAGAATCACCTCCCTCTACCTGCTGGCATTTTTGATGCAGCCCAGGATATGGTTGGCTTTTTTGGGCTGTGAGCTCACATTGCCAGCTCACGTACAGCATTTCATTCACCAGTACCACCAAGTCCTTCTCTTCAGGGCTGTTGTCAATTCCTTCATCCCCCAACCTGTCTTGATACTGCGGGTTACCTAATTCAGGTGCAGGATCTTGGCCTTGTTGACCCTCATGAGGTTCACACCGGCCCACTTCTTGAGCTTGTCCAGGTCCCTGTGGATGGCACCCCTTCCCTCAGGCATGCCAACCACACCACTCAGCTTGGTGTCTATACCATTATCCAATGGGAAATGAGTTCTTGCTTAGAACTGTTCACTCACTCCAGATGAATCAAGCAGGGTATCGTACTGACCCATTAAAATAAATGTCACTAAAAAAGACAAATGCTGATACATGGTTCAGCAAACACTGCTTTAATTCATATGTTTTCCAGGTGTTACCACATCTCTTTGTCCTAAGCAAACCTTAATTACTGAATTAATTTCTTTCTAGCAAATAAATGGCATTACAAAATGGCAAACTAATTATAATCTGGATGAAAGCTAAAAAGAGAACAAATGAACATGAAAATGTTTGATTCAGCAGAACAATAGCAGCTGGTAAGAGGCTAATCTCACAGAAACAGAAAACATAAGAATGCCCCAGGTTAATAAGCTAGCCACCCCAGAAATATCTGTATATTGTCATGGAAAGCGACTAAAAAGTCTCTGGTATATAGAGCACTTCACTGGAAATGCCTAAACATCTTCATTAAACAAATATTCACAGGCTGCACAACTCCCATCTCTTTGCCCATCTTCATCTTCCTGGTTAAAAAATAGGGCAATTTTTTTCCCACCTATTTCCTCTCAAGAGGGTGTTCAAAACATTTTAGGCTTTCTATCCACGGAGAATCTGCTTTCCTAAACAGCTTCTGACAAGGACATAGTCTCTACTCCTTAACAAGCTTTTAAAAAATTCTTAGCATGCTTTTGATCTCTAGTGTTCTAGCTTTTACCAAAAGATAGCTTTCAACTTGCTGTATGTAAGAAGTCCTGAGACCTGCCATATTCACAAGCACATTTGCATTTTCTGAAAAATTATTGTGTACTTTTCCTCTTTGCCATTGCCGTATTATATTTGCATACAGGAAACTAATACCCTACTATTTGTTAAAAAGTAACTTTACTGATCAGGCCAGTACAGACAGAACAGTCACAGCAACTGGGAGAAGCTCCTGGGGCTGGAAATGCCACTCCTATCTTAATTAAATAAGGGCAAGAAGAAGGAATTGTGGAACTACAGGCTGGCCAGCCTCACCTCAATCTCTGGGAATGTGATGGAGCAACTAATCCTGGAAACCACTCCCAAACATTATTAAAGTAATGAAGATGACTGGGAGTAGTCAGCATGGATTTATGAATCCAAAATCATGTCAGATCAACCTAATATTCTTCTGTGATGACAAGCCTAGCCTAGTACATGAGGCAAGAACAGTGGATATTTTTAATCTCAACTTTAGTAAGGCTTCTGATGCCATTTCCCATCTCATTCTCATAGCTAACTCACGAAGTCTGGACTAGGTAAGTGGCCAGTAAGGTGAACCGAAAATTGGCTGAACTGCCAAACTCAAAGGATTGTGACCAACAGCACAAAATTAAGCTGGAGCCCAACACTATTTGTGTACCTCAATAGTACTGGCTACTGGGGCTAAAACTATTTTAACATCTTCATTAATGATGTGGATGGTGGGACAGAGTACACCCTCAGCAGGTTTGTGGATATTGCCCAGTACTGGGAGGGGTAATTCATACAACAGTTGGTTGTGTTGCCATTCAGAATGACCTTGGTAGGCTGGAGAAATCACTGACAAGAATTTAATGAAGTTCAAGTCCTGAACTTGGGGAGGAGTAATGCCATACACTCTTACAGGCAGGGGGCCAACTGGCTGGAAAGCTTGTCACAGAAGGACCTTAGGGTCCTGATATACAAGGAATTGAACATAAACCAACAATGCCATTTTGTGACATTGGCAAGTCAAATGCTTTATGTGTTGCTTTAGGAACAGCACTGCCATAATGTCAAGGGAGGTGATCCTTCCCCTCTACTCAGCACTGATGAGACATACCTGGAGCACTGGATCCAGTTCTGGGCTCCAGCTTAAAGAGGACACCCAAAGTGAATCCAGCAAAGGGCCATAAAGATGAACAGCACGGAGCATCTGTCGTATGAGGAGAGGCTGAGAGAGCTGGGACTGCTGATCTTGGGGAAGAGAAGGTTCAGATGGGAACTTACCAATATGTATAAATATGTGATCAGGGGAGGTGTGGGGAGTAAAGAAGACAGCACTAGCCTGTTCTCAGTGATGCCCAGTGAAAGGCCAAGAGGCAATGGGCACAATTTGAAATAAAGGAAATTTCATTTAAACATATGAAAAAACTTCATATTGTGCATATGGTCAAATACTGGAACAGGCTGTCCAGGAAAAACATGGGATCTCCAACCTTGGAGATAATAAAATTTCTACTGGACAAGGACCTAAGCAATCTATTTTAGTTGACTCTGCTTTGAGGCTGGGGGTTGACTAGACAACCTGTAAAAAAATCCCTGGCAACTAACTGCTTTCTATCACTTGCAATACTCAGCTCACTGAATTACCAGCATGGCTGATAACACAGCACACAAAGCTCTCTCATTCACCTCTCTGCCTCTGCTTATGCTCAAACAAACAAAACAAAAATTCTACGGATGTTCATGTCCAGTGTTTAGCTAACAAAAACTTTCTTCCCAAAATACCTTCAGGCTGCAAACATACACTTAAGTGCATCTAGGACAATCATTCGAGAAAAATATCCCTTTCAATTACATAGTGCTTTTAGCACTTCTGTTTGAGTAAACACAAGCACACTGTCAACTTTCTGCAGTAAATAAAGAGGTGGCCCAAAAATATCCTTTATTGTAAGATCTATAAGATGTCTATTTCTTGGACAATATCTTTTATTATTATTTTAAAAGGGGGAGGAAGAAGAGGAAGTTTATCAATAACGAGCAGTAACTGTTTCACCTCCAGAAGTTGCTAGGTTAGCATTCTCTGAAAAATCTCCAACACATCACTTGAACAAGCAAAATGACTCATCCACCAAAATCCCCAATCGGCCAGTAGTGTAAAGTAAAAACCCTTAGGCTAATCCACCATTCTAGGGTAGATTAAAAGTTCATACATATACTCACGTACACGATTTCTGGGAAGAAAGGCATTGCTGTCAGGCTCTAACATGGCTTTATAGAATTGATTTAGAGTGACATCATGATAGTCATGGTGGTTTTGATCAGGATTTTTTAAGATCCCTTGCTGTATTCGTGGTCATTAGGATCACTTAGCTTAAATTCCTTAGTAGCAGTAAAGAAAGTTATACCTATGAGTTTATCATAGTCCACGCCTTTAGCATTTGAAGTCTGCACTGTCCAGGGGTCCACAAAATCTTCATCCTCTTCTTTAGTTATTCCATTGTTTATTAATATAAGATCTCTTGGGGGCAAGCCTGCCTGATAATCTTGTCCTGTTGCTGATTTATATGACAGTTTTAACGATAACAGCATCCTCACTGCTGCATCAATTTCATCCTGAATAAAGGAAAAAAACCTGTTTGCCTTGATATACTTAAGACAAGTAATTACATTAACATCCTAACCTTTTAAAATCCTGCATCCATGCTTTGACTTTAACTGCATTATCCATAAACTCTAAGTTCTTATTTACATGTTTGCAGCATTACTACCAAAGGTAAAAGAAAAGCAAGTAGCAGGTAACTGTTTCTTACTTGACAGAATTTAGAGCATCACTACTGCCAAGATATTTAAAGCACCACTGTCTCACTTTTCAATTTCTGCTGAGAGAAAAAGAAAATGCTTGCCCTCTTTTCAGGGGTATAACATACTTAATATTTTAAGCACCCATTACTACGATACATAAATATAACTTCTTGTCTAATTTACTTTAAAATGTTTTTAGTGACTCACCTTAAAATTGTTCATTAAAATTAAATGACAAACTTGAAGACAAACTAGAAAAAAAGTTCTTCACAACTTTCATGGTTATGACCTTTTAAATGCAAAGCTATTGTAATATTTCATGCAGGCAATAAATACTAGATAATAAATACTTGACTCCCCATTTTCAAGGCTTACTCCCACAGGCAATACACTAAAAAAGCCCATATTAAAACTGAAATCTCTTTGCCAACATAGCGATGACAGAACAGGGAACTTGAAATTAATGGCAAATTACTAAATTAATTAAATGAGATTAAGCAGAGACTGTCAGTACATTATAGAAAGACATATTTACTAGTGAGTACAAATACAACTGAAGAAGATTTTAATGAAGCATCTAAAACCACTGAAAAATGCGAGTGATACAAATTTTACTTGAAAACCATATACCCTGAATCCTGTCACACAGCATGCCAAATGGCTGAAGCAGACTTCTAAGCCAATGACTTCCTTTTCTTAATTCAGGAGTAAAAAGTGCTCTTGCTAATGGCTACCTTGCTCTAAGTATGTCTCCAGTTCACAAAATGGACATAAATGCTTTTTAAAAGATTGTTTTCTTACTGCAATACAAAAAAATCTTAGAACAATCATATTCTTCAGCATTCTTAAAGACAGACCTAACTTGGAAAAGGATGGGTTAAAAACATGAAAAGGAAATACCTTTGGTGCTTTTCCTGCTTTCAGTGCTCTGACTTTCTCTCCTTGTTCAGTTACTCTTTCAAACAGCTGGAGCGGACTGAGAGATTTCAAATCACAGTTCATACTATCAGCCATTTTGCCAGACTGCAAAAGACCTGTTTATTTACAATTCAAGTAAATTTATTGTCTTCCAACTCTTTGGCTTGTAGATTCCAAACAGCAGCAGCAACAAGGAAAACTGTAGGGCAAAAAATTGTGTATTTTATTCTTTTGTGTTTATCTTGACAACTAGAAGAACAAAATAAGAGTGTAAAAACTATGCTGACCTAATTCTATCCACATCAGATGGATAAATGTGGAGGCATCATCACAATAAGCTTCAATTTCACATGGAAATAGACCAAGACTGACAAGAGTACCAAATAAATTTAGAGATCACTCTTAATACTGTCTGTTTTTAACAGTAGAACACCTTTCCAAAGTCAAACTCTTGCCAAAAGTAAAAGTAATTAAATATATGATGATTCAGAGCATTGCAGACGTTGGTAGAGGTTACCCTATTCCTGATTAGTTAATGGTTTTGCACTACTTGATATCCTGTCAAATTCTGAATTATGAGATTTTTATGACTGTCATATGGAATTTTGTCTTAATATATGTAATGTAGTACTTCAGCTCAAAGAAAGATATGCAAGAGAAAAGCTTAGTCATCTTTACTGCTTTCCTCTAGAGGTTATAAAGCACATTATTAGTGAGAAATGCTGCTTTTCAAAGAAACCTTGGGTACGCAATAGGCTATAAATTTAAGGAACTATATTGTTTCTCAGCAGAGCACAGCATAAATCATAGGAAGTGGCTTAAGATGATGAGATAGCCGAGAATAAGAACACAGCAGCCTTCTTATGTCCAACATATACAACTTGTTCACTGGAGCTTCTTAGCACAGAGCGTGCCCATGATTCCACAAATGGGCTTCTCTTCCAGGCTAATATCATTGTACATATTAACAATAACACCATCTCAAAGTTTCTTACCAGTCCAGTAATTAACAGTGACTGAAACTTTGGTAAACTACAACTACATAGTTTACAGTACACTAACAGAGAAAGTACAGGAAGTTAAATAATGCTGTTTTGTTAAGCAAGCATACTTAACATAAAACATACTTAAAGCATAAGCATACTTAAACTTACTTAACACAAGCGTACTTAAAGCGTAACATCTTCTTATCAAAAGCATTAAAATAATTTTCACTCTACCTCAGAAATATCTAGATCTTTTCCCATCAGTTGTAATCCAAAATGTTATAAAAAGCTCTGCTGAACCTAATTTTACTGAATACACTGGGTTCAGCAGCAGCAGTCATTTTTCCCCTTCTCAGTAGCTGGTGCAATGTTGTGTTATTGACTTTCAGCCTGGGAACAGCACTGATAACACCGATGTTTTCAGATGCTGCTCAGTAATGTTTACTCTGACCAAGGACTTTCTGAATCTCATGCTCTGCCAGGGAGGAGGGGAAGCTGGGAGAAAGTAGAAACAGGACACCTGATCCAAACTAACCAAAGAGGTATTCCATACCACAGCACGTCATGCCCAGTACATAACCTGGAAGGGTCAGATCACTGCTCAGTTGGGCTGGGTATCGGTTGGCAGGTGGTGAGCGGTTGTATTTTCTTCCCTTGTTATTTCCCTTATCATTATTATTATTGGTGGTAGCAGCAGTGGTTTGTGTTCTACTTTAGTTACTGCACTGTTCTTATCTCAGCCCATGGGAGTTACATTCTTTTGATTCTCTTCCCCATCCCTCCAGGAGCTGGGGGGAGGAAGGGGGGAATGAGCTAATGACTGCATGGCTGATCTGCCGACATGGGCTTAAACCACGACAACACCTTTTAGTAATTTCCAAGACACAGGACTCCTGTAATGTGGATTGCATGGAATTAACTCATACTTTACTATATATGCCCTCGCAAAGGTTGGCACAGCAGTTCCTGGTATCCCAGAAATTTCTTCCTCTAGTGTTTCTGAGGTTACCTGATAAACTGTCTTCAGATGACCTCTGATCTAAAACCAGTTTTATTTATGTCTAAGAAATCCAGTGAATGTTAGTAACCCACCAGGAATAAAAATCCATTTCAAC
Organism: Psilopsiagon aurifrons; assembly: GCA_025447955.1. Classification (NCBI taxonomy): domain Eukaryota; kingdom Metazoa; phylum Chordata; class Aves; order Psittaciformes; family Psittacidae; genus Psilopsiagon; species Psilopsiagon aurifrons. Next base: position 23,766 of record JAOEHY010033029.1, read on the forward strand.
TGCAAAGGAAGAACTACTTATCTTAAAAAATCCTTATTTTTAGAAATTATTTATGCTCAGCAGCTCTCTGTACAAAATTATTAGCTCTTCAGAACTACAGATGCTCTAAATATTTTTTTCATAAAAATTCAAGCATCATGCTGTTTAAATATTCAGAACTGAGGATAAACAAGCATTAACTTGATACGTAAAGAGAATTTTAAAATCACTATGGTTCTGGTTATAGTGAGCTTGGATATTTACACAGAAGAAAGTGTTAAAAATGGGTAAGGAGGACACCATCTGTCAGAAAAACAACATTGTAAGTGAAATTGCAACTATCTCAAATGAATCCATTTGCAATGAACATTCCATAATAACAAAGTACATACAGAAGCACAGAGAGAATTATAAAAGAATTTCATAAACTATTAAAATGAGGTAACAGTGCAGATCCTAATGACAAAAGTAAATTTTCCATGAAAACAAGCATTGCGAGTTGTCCAGCGTTGTGAAGTGCTGCCTCACAAACTGATGTGATCGATTTATGCAATCACCCAAGCTACTGTATAGCTTTTTTACTAGAGGAAAGTGGTCATCTTAATTCATAAATTCATGCTTATTTTACCCACACTGTATTCAGACATGATAGTGACAAATGCAACAAAAGGTAATTTCATTCTGGGGTGTTGGAGTATTCACTATCATGGCATGGTTTAGTGGTGGACTTGGCAGTCGTGAGGTAAAGGGTGGACTTGATGACCTTAAAGGTCTTTTCCAGTCTAGTTGAGTCTATGATTCTAAGCCCATGTCTATGATGGAAGAACTCTGTGCCCACGTAAAGTCCTACTGACTTGTAAAGGATTATGTAACTCTGGAGACACTCCCTAGCATATTATGAATTCATTGTTATGCATGGAGCATGACTAGCCTGAGTTTACAAGATACGTACATAAGTGACTCATATAAGCTGTTAATAAAAATACACATTCATTTGGCTCCCTTTACCCAGAATTAAAAAAGAAGAAACAAATGCATATAGTAGTTGCATTAGCTGTTCATCAGTATTTCAAAGCTTTCCTTCTACAAAAATAATCAGCCTAATCACTACCTTGGTTATATTTACACAGTATATATTTAAAGGCTGTAAAAAGCCTTCACCTGCCTAGAAAACTTACACAGGTTGATTTGGTAACTTGCTGGCTACCAAAACATATCTGTCATTAAGGCTTTGTTTGTTAGACAGCTGCGACATTCCCAGATTTCAGCTTCAGTTTAATACCCCAAGAAAGCTAAGAAGTGTATCTGTCCACTTTCTAATTTAATTCACTTAGTCTATTAACACTGATATCATATTGGGCTTACATAATAAGACGAATGTATTATCAGTAATACCTAAGTATTACTTATTTTTTAACCTAATCTCAATCCTTTCAAGTTTGATTATTTGCAGTTTGACAGCATTAGGCTGAAGAGGTAATTTGAAGCATATAAAACAATTCTCTGATGTATTCCTGCAGTTTACTTACATTCTTTTATTTGGATACTAGCGTTTTCCTCTTTTTCATGAGCACAAGATATTTAACTGGAAAGAGTAAATTTACATTACAAAATATTTATGAAGAATTACACCTTAAGTACTCCAAAACAGGCTGCATTTTTAGTAGCCCTACTTTCCCAGCCATGGCAATCACCAACTTACATAAGAAAACACAAAAGTGTGCAAGATGATTTCCTGAGATGATAATATGGCCACTTAATCACTCTAATCGTTAGAAAGTCCAATATGAATCTCTACTATCCCACAACTGTTAAGAGCTAAGCTCTTGTGCAGGGATGGTCATACATGACATTAACCTGCAAGCTAATGGTTCTAACCTGCCAACCCTTTTCTATCACACACGCCCACCCGGCCAAAGCAAAGGTCCTCGCCTGCTTGGGCTGGGCCACATTTTCCAGTGACCAGAAACCCCGCTCCCCGTCAGGGCTTTTTCTATTGCCGCACCGGAGACGTAGCCACGGGGGCTGCGGCCCCGCAGGGAGCTCAGGAAAAAGCCCTCAAGCGGAGGGAAGGAGGCAATGTGCCCAGCAGAGACCCCCGCTCCCAGCACACCGTATGGGCCAAGGGGCCGCAATACCCGCCCCGAGAGCCCCTGCCCCACCGGGGTGCCCGCCGAGGGCCCGCCCGGCGCTCACCTCCCGCCGCAACCCGCCAGACCCGGCGCCGCTCCACCTAACTGCCCCCGGTCACTGCCATTGCATCACACCCCCCGCACGGCACTCGCCACTCCCGGCTGGGAAACGCATACTCCCGGAACTATTGCTTCCCACTGTCTTCCTGCTTTCTGGAGTCACCAACTAAACGAAACCCTTCGATATCGCTAGCAACGGTGCCAGAAGGGCTCCTATGCGCACAGGTAGCTGCAACTGACCCCTGCTCCTCCCAAGAAGCGGTCCTTACTGAAAGACTGTCACACGCGGCACGGTTTGGAAGGAAGGCCTTGTTTCCACCCGGTGAGCTTTTAGACCCGGAGCCGCTGCAGGCCGGTTGGTGAGTTCCGGTGTGCGCGGCCGGTGGCGGGCGGTACGGGGTAGGTACCCGTGGGGGGGCCCCGGGCTCTGCGGGGCAGCAGTAGAGGTGGTCCCACTAGTGGCCTCGGGTGGGCGGGTGCGACAACAGCTCTGGTGCCAGGAGAGACGGGAAGGAAACGGCCTCGGGGTCGCAGTGCTCTGCAGACCGCTGTGCTGCACCCTCGGGCCGGGTAGCTCATGCGGTGGGTTGGGGGTCGTTCTCCCTCGCTCTGGGCTGTCCGGCTGGGATGCGAGTTATCCCTCCTTGAGCGTCTGGCAGTGCTGCTCTCGCCTCTTATGTCGTGCCTCGGGTGACTTTCGCGGTCTCTTAGCCGGTGTGTGGCTTTGTGCGTGCTAGCTTAACGCTCTTCGGTTTAATGCTTTCGGATAAATCGATCACGGGGAAAAAGAAAACCAGAACTTCACAAACTTCCCTGTTAGCTCAGTGCGTTGTAACTGCTGTTAATAAATTCGGTGCACTTACGGTATGTTTCTAATGAAGTATATTGTGCATTTTTTCCCCTGTGTTTTTCTTTAGTTAGGGCAATATGACAAACTTTGGGGTGATGTTTCTTTAGAAGCAGAGGTTGAATGGGAAACCTTGAGATGGCAGAGTATTGTTATTGTTACAGAAATACTAATGCTTATGAGTGGTGTGTGTGAGCAGAAGGATTTATCTGACCCTTTACTAACCAAATGTAATGGGGCAGTTTCATTCCGGTATGTCATAGGAAACTTTTTTAAACTTGCATGTTCAAGACACCATCTCAGTCACAGCTTAGGGTTTTTTTGGTGTTAAAACAAACTACAGTAACTTTGAAAGTCCAACCCAATCCACTTGTGTATCTTCATTTGTAGCTTTCAGCAGGAGGTCAGCTTCTTACTGTATTTTTTCCTTAAACACGATGCTTTTTGCCTGGGTCCTGTTTCCAGCACTGCAATGCTAATAGTAACTGCTTGTTTCGATTATTGAAGTTCTTCAAATTTACTATCGATTTGATAAGAAATTTCAATTCACTACTAAAGTCTTCAATTTACTTTTTTTGGAATTGTTATTTAAGTTTTCCTGAATCACTACTTATTTTTTTCCTTTACATTGTTTAAGTGAAATGCTGGTTTAATAAATGAAGTTGTATTATCAGAAAAAGAACTTTTCCTTGCTCTTAGTTGCTTGCACTCTCAGCTGTCATAAACTTCAGATAAAGACAGAATGTCCTCTAGAGGGAGACCTTGATGCTTTTATGTGCCGAAATGTTGGTCACCTTGTTTCAGTTAAATTCTTGATTGCTTATCTTGGAAAGATCAGTTATGAGGTCCATAGGAACCAGTCTTCTGCATTTGTGCTTGGGATTTCATTATAGAATTTAGACCATAGCCTGTAATGTAACACTTCTCTAGGTCAAATGAAGCATTCTTGTTTTAATTCAAATAGGTCTAATTCTGAAGTTCAATGAGTAATTTTTGCAAATTCCATAGTACTACTTCTGGAGTGGTATTTGGAGGACCTACATTTGTGGCATCAGTTCTGCAGATGCTTACAAAATACTGACTTTCATACAGCATTCTTATTTTAATCAAGATGCTTTTAAGGACAGTTTATATGTTGACCTAAACCAAGAATTTCAGCAGCTGATCTCAAAGTGGTGTGGATGAAATCACTTTAGCATAATGAATGCTAGCAGCTGGGCAAGGAAACAAAGCAGAAATGAAATATCCCATTTATTCAATCTTAACTGAAAGTTAGCAGTACTTCTTGACTATAAACAGCGGAGGTTGAAAGATTTTTTCTGCAAACACATGAATTGTTTGAATGTAATACGCTATAGTCCACATGCTTCATCCAAATTATTAGCAGAAGCTTGATGGGATTGTTATGGTGGTGAGTTATTTAGCATGTTACATACACATTCTCTGTATGAGATTTCTAATTCACAGACACTTTGGAAGAATTTATTCCACAGTAAACAAGCATCTATGCTCTTGTTTTTCTGTGAGTAAATGCAAACAGCAAATTCAGTGTAGTTTCTGGCATAATTCTGTCCTGTAAAAATAAAGGCTGTGTGGAACTTGCACTGTGTGTGCATTTGGAAAATTTCCTCACACTGGAAGACTGCTGAATGGGTTGTGGAATCACAGGGTCAAAAACATGTTTGCTTTTTTAGCTGCCAGTTGAACCCCTTCATACTTCTTTCAAGTCATCTGTACCGTTAAGAAATTGATATTGTTAGACTGACCCCAGATTAGTTGTAGTATTTGTATTCTTTGAAATGTACACGCCAAAACAGTGCATAATTAATTACCATCTTTTTTTGGTGTATGAGGGGAAGTGCTACTGCAAGTAAGGTGAAAGTGGTTTGCAGTACTTATTTTGCAAGTTTGTTTTCCTTTTCATACTCATTTTCATTGTTTTATGGAATGCAAATGCATCTCTGCAGTGCATTAAAAATGTATGTAAAGTGCTTGGAGGCAAATGGTGGTGCATAATTGAATGAGCACGTGTTATAATAGAGGAATAAATTCCATTAATAAAGAGGAATAAAAGTTATGTTTTTTTTCTGTGAAGAAAAGCATATTTATATCCTTAAGTTACTCAAGTTGCAGACTAATAAATTTTGCTCTGAATAATTGATTCTTTATTTTAGATCATATTTTTGGAGGATTCCAGCACTGAGATTTCTGGAGTCTGCTGTGTCTAGCCATAATGAGTTTGTCATTGGTTGCTTATGATGATTCAGACTCTGAGACAGAAACTGATAACGCTGAAGTCCCCAGTACTTCCAGCAAACAAACAAGCCAGCCAAGTTCTTCTGTGAATTGTGTTCAGTACTTTGCACCTGGTAGTTTGGGTACAAAATCTACATATGAAATGCAGCCTACTGACAACACGGACTGTTCTGGCACAAGCACTGCTTGTGAAGATGCTTTTGAGCATTATGTACAGAATAACAACGCTGATTTGACATCTCCTTGTTGTAAGAGAGCATACTCTGATCGTACTGCATTATGTATGTCCTACAAAACCCATGAACAAGGATCAAGCTCTTCAACGAGCCCTGGAAATGGTGTTTCCCACAAGAGAATACATAAAGACAGTACTACTGCCATAAAAGGGATTAGACCATATATCCCTAAAAGATTGCGTCAAGAAAATTCCAGTGTGCCTGAGAAAAAAGAATGGGATCAGAGAGAAAATTCAGATTGTGATGTTAAGCTAGGCATATCCGGAGAACAGACTTCAAGAAAGATCTCTGAATTAATTAAGCCATATTTGGGATCCAAATATAAATTAACTGAAGTGCCCAAAAGCTTAATATTTTGTATGTCTAAACATAGTGGCCCTGTCAATGAAATTCAGTGGTGTCCTGTACGGGAACAAAGTCACATGCTTCTCTCTGCTTCTATGGACAAAACAGTCAAGGTAATGTAGAACAAGATGCTTTGCGGATCAATCATCAAGCTTTAAAGTATGCCATTAAATAATGATCTGGGAATAACATCCTTGCTTGTGTGTGTTTAACAGTTCCAATGTATTCAGAATTTTAGGAATTGCTTTGAAGTCCAAGTTATGAACCTGCAGCCTGTTCCTTCATTATACCTACAATTTTTTTTGTATTGAGCATGTCAGTGTTTTAGATTTTAAGTTGTATTTCTGCTAGGTCATTTCTTGTGGTGTGTATTAATGTTTTCATTTTTTCCTACTTTAGTTTCACAATGGCTATATGCACTATGGTCTGACTACAGATTCTGCCTTCAGTCATTAAACAATTGACTGCCAATACTGGAATAATATTTTGAGGAACTTTACCTTTCTGTTAGGCCTAAGGTCTGACAGTTCAGTTTTTCATCTGAACTGATGTTTTGCATCCCAGAAAGGTGTCCTCTCATGATCTGAGGAGTCTTCCCACTTTAACATTGTTTTAAGGGTTAATTGTTCAATACTTAAAGTGAAATTTCCTTCTGGCTTTAATGAATTTGGCTTCATTTTTTTGTGTATTAATTTAGTCCAACGAGTCTTGTTTTAACATTGTGTAATATAAAAGTATTTTATGTGCGTGTTTTCCCAGATACAGGGCTAATGCCATCTCTGGGTTCAAATGGTAGTCCGAAGTGGATTTACACAGGCACATAGTTTTAATAAGAGCATACAGAAAGTGTCCTTCTTGGTGGAAGGGCATGTTTTATTGTATTTAACGTAGCAGGTACAATTATTTTAAAATTTGACCTCAAAATTTAGGGCTTTAAAGTAAACCTTAGTAAACAAAGAGGCAAGATGAGCACCCATTGTATCAGCATGCTTCTAAAACCTCTCCTGAGACTTTAGAACTAAGCTTGGCGTATGTGGAGCCTCTCTCCTGAGGTTTTAGAACTTTAAAACCTGATTTTAAATTCTGATTTCGTGTAGGAAAAAATACTGTTAAATTCTCTTCTTGAGATTTTGTTTCTTTTAAACTACTTTGCTGTTTAACGTAGTGGAGAATTGGAGTTTCATTTAGTATTAGGCTTTTGTATGACTATTCTTCTCTTAGAATTTTTTTTTTTTCCCTCTTTCCCCTGTTTTGCCATGGGGCCCTTTTTGTGTTCATTTTGCATCTTCGAAGCAGTGATGTTCTTGAATGTTGGACAGAGTGTTTGCTTTTTTCTCCTAGTGTCTATTAAATCACTGATGCTCTCAGAAAAGCCCAGATTTATAGCATGAATCAAATTTACTCCTCTCAGTTGCTTTATCTTCTCTTCAGTTATAATAAGCTCACTGTTTCTGTAGTCAGCATAATGTGTCACACCATCACACCAAAGCCTGAATACTTTGAACTGTGGGTAATTCCTCCTTCTTATTCTTTCCCAAGTTTTTTTTACATCTTTCTCTTAAAGATTAAATGGAGGAAAAAAGTACTTTTGGTTTTCTTTGCAGGTGTTCTTTGATATATTGAATAAGATAAATCTTGGGTGTTACTTGAAGAACTGACTTAGAAGGAGGAGGCTAAAATATGCAAAAAGTACTGATGGATGTTTTTGGTAAATGGCAATTTAAAATAGGACTGTATGAAACTTTGTGTACCTCTAACTTCAATATGTCTGAATTTAACTTTTTGTTTTAAACTGTCACACAATATGCTTAATATTTGTTTACTACCCCAGAGGCTCATTTTACTGATAAGAGGAACTATGGATGTATTAAATTTGGTAAAACAATCTAAAATCAAAGTTGCTATTGCAATGTAAAATTATAAAAAATAAATGGTAGAAATAGCCTGTCTTGTATTCTAAGCAGAAAGAAGGATTGCTCTTTAGAAGCATTCCTTAACATTAAAGTTGTTTTTTGAAGAAATTTAATTGCTCTTTGTGCCCCAAACCTTGGTAATTTAATATAAAAAGTGGCAACACTTCAGAGCATGTGAGTAAAACGTTAATAAAGTAATAATGTGACTGTTACAAAGTATATGAAAATATACTTCTGTATTTTGGAAGGTTACCTGTAGAGAAATACCCATGAATACTTTCTGCTCTTATTTCTTAATGAAGACTAATGGTATGAGCGGTAGGATCTTCAGTTTGCACCTTTACAGAAGTACCTTTCAGGCCAGTAGAGGGCACGGTTAGATAAAATATTGACTTGATGTTATGAAATTAGTTTCTTTAACTTTCTAGGGTCACAAGTATATAAATCTATAATGACTATGACAGCAGTAGTTTATCTTCTGAGAATTTTTTGGCTGCTTGCTGCTGCCCAAAGTTCTGCATTTTCTGATATAAGGACAAAGCAACTGATTGAAGATACAGATGCACTTTTTTATTTTTTTTTTACCTTCCCACAGCTTACCTTTTTTTGTTGTTTTCACCCAGGAACATCTGCTTGGAATTGCTAGTTTAAATCTGGGCAGTGGAAGCTGGTCCTCTTTCTGTTTAATAGGAATTTACAGACACTCAGGATGTTTGCGCTATTTCTGTTCAACATGTGATTCAAACAAAACTCAAAATAGGGTTAGAAGCCTAAAATCCCTGTATGATCAGAGGAAGTAGGCAATCCAGGGCTGCAGAACTCTGTACTTCCAGTTAGTCGTATGAATAGATGTGACTGAATGTTTTAATGTGTAGATATCTTGGGTTTAGTCCTTACATTCAATGTATGCATCAAGACATACATCTTTTGAATAATACAATATTAGTGGAGATTTCTCAGAACCAATATCTCTGTCTAAGCATATCTGACTGAGTGTGATAGTTTAAGTTGTGCTTAAATAAAAAGATCTTTAGTTGTATGCAATTTTTTGTAGTATTTACCCTAACAGTTTTGTAGTTTTTCATCTTTTAACTATTCTTATGTGCTTATTTTCCTCTTAAATTTTTCATGTACTATTTCAGTGAATTTTATATTTTTCATTTAAAGTATTTGCTCTTATTTTTTTGTGTTTGGCTACATTTAAAAAACCCCAGTTTTCAAGTGGTACACTTGAAAAAAAATCATTTACCAGCTCCGGAATGTAATTCTTTAGAGTAAGACTTCTACCAGTAGATGGGGCTCCTCAGCATTTTAAGAAGGGATGGTGATTAAACTGTGCCTCTAAAGACTGGGACAATTTTATGTTTGCTTCCATGTTGTGCATTGAAAGACCAAAATTGAAAGTTTATGCTTATATTGCAAAAAGTGTAAGAAGATTTCATAGAAACCTGGAATTAAGGTAGAGCTTCGTATGGGAAGTAATACATATTACAAATTAATTGCCCACAGCTCTTCAAATCCAGAGCATTAATACAAGAATATTCCATGCTAAATCTTAAATTTGTAAGGAGTGGGGGAGGGAAGCTTACATTTAGGCTTGACAAGTCTTTTACCCTCTATTTTCTTAGAATTGCCCTTGGAAGGTGAAGCAGATAGTACTTCAGTCTAAGTAGCTAGAGAAAGGGACAAGAAACCTGATTCAAGTTAGTGGAAGTACTGCTGAGAGCTCTTGCAAGGGCAGGGCTCTTCACTGTTACATTTTAAGTGTATTGTCAGTGGCTTATGTTTTTACTTTAAGTATATATTTTAAGGATTGTGAAACACAATTGATTACATTTGTTTTCTTTGGATAACACTTCTTATCTATTTTCTGTTTGAATAGCTGCCGTAAATGAAAATTAGGATACTAGTCTTGTTTTTAGTTTTGCCTACGTAAAGCATCAAAATAGTGTTTGTATTCTTAGTATCTTGTTGAGTATTTCTTGCATAAATTTTGAGACTCAATGCTGTTACTGCTATGTTTCCATAGTGTGGATTTTCAACTTGTTTTTGGTTTAGAACCCCAAATACAGAATCCAAAATCACAGGTTATTGTTTAATACAGCTATTTGCCTTAGGTAGCATGTCTCTCGCAAGATGTGTTTATCAGTTGCAGAAACCACTATCTTGCATTCATATTGCTGATTTTTTTTTTTATTTGGATGACCTTGTAATCACATAGCCACAGAGATGTAAACATTTTCACTAGTTACTGATACTGGACCTGGCTTTTTAGCAATTGTTCATAACTTCAAGCCTCCCATACCATTATTCCATATTTCCTCTTTTGTCGTAAAATTAGGGTAGCATCTTTACATAACTTTAAACTTTTATTTGTGTGTTCCTGATTTTCTGTTTATAGCATTACAGCAGGTGTTCTATCTGTTGCAAAGAATTTTTTCTTAATTTTCAGCACTTTCATCCTTCACTGATGAACAGAAAAAGAAAGAAAGTAATGTGATTCTTCAGTACACAAAATGTATATTAACAACCCTTTAATGGGATGATTTGTACATGTTTTTTGAAGTTCTTCTAATGAATTTTTTCCTACTTGACTAGTTGAACTGTGTTTCCATTTAATCTATAAATCTGTAGCCAAATCTATACAAGGAAAGTGAAAGTCTTTAAAATGAGTTAATAATGTCAGCCTGTTGAACAGCAGTGTTGCCTACTTTTCATGACTAAGAATGCAAGACCAGCTGTACTGGTTCAGACAGACCAAGGCTCTGTCTAAGCCCAACGGTCAGTCTCTAGTAGGATTCATAAGTTGATGCCTAGAGAAAAAGAGCAAATTAAAGGTTTATAGTGCCTTTAAGTCATAGAATCATAGAATGGTTAGAGTTGGAAAGGACCTTAAGATCATCTAGTTCCAACTCCCCTGCCATGGTCAGGGACACCTCCCACTAAACCATGTTACCCAAGGCTCTGTCCAGCCCGGCCTTGAACACTGCCAGGGATGGAGCATTCAGAACTTCCCTGGGCAACCCATTCCGGTGCCTCACCATCCCACGATCCTTAGGAGGAAGAAAAAAAATTTCTTCCTCATAAATCTAAACTTCCCTTGTTTAAGTTTGAACCTGTTACCCCTTATCCTCTCACTACAGTCACTAATGAAGAGTCCCTCCCCAGGATCCCTATAGGCCCCCTTCAGGTGATGGAAGGCTGTCCTCATCTCTGCTTATTTTCAAATCAGGGGATTTCTGAACTCCAGAGTCATTAATCTTTGTAGCTTGATACCTGAAGAGTTCTCTTTCAGATACTTCTGTAGTTTTTTGAGACTCTGTGATCATTAAATCTAGAGTGGCATATTACCCATAATGGTGATATTTAATAATTTTGCTTCCAGGAATATTGAGTACTATGAGAAATACCATTTTTGTTCATACTTTCAAAACCTTTTATTATTTTGCAGTTGTGTGTTCATTAGGTGAAAGCATACTAATATATTCCAGGAATTTCGTATTCTTGATCCATTGTATTGGACTGAGAGCAATGGAACATGGTAACCTCCATTCATCCATATAATGAGTGTAGCGCTGATGGTAGCAATGCAGATGCCTAGTTATGGCTGTCACTCTGCCTTGAGGTAACAGTAAACTAACATTGCAGTTTTCAACCATTCTGTGCACAATTAACTTGAAATAGGCAGTGTGTCTTCCATTGTTCTGTCAGATGTATGTGTTTTTAATGAGGAATAAATTTAAACTGCCAGCATATCTCCTATGCACTCTTGCATAGCTGTCAAATGGCCATAGCCCTGTCAGTGCTAGGCTGGATTCAAAGTCTTCGCTAAGTATTATTAGCTATCCTGCTGCTGGTATCCTAAGCATTGCAATTCTTAGATAAATTTCTAAAATCAGATTGTGGCAATTCTCCTTTTACTGTAGCTGATGTGCAAGATGAGAATTTGGGGCAGTCATACTATTTCATACATATATTCCATTGTAACTGGAACTTAAAAAAATACCTCTGATGTTGGTACGCTTCTGTATTTTAAAAATAATCAGTTCTCCCTTTTATCTTGGAAGTGACAAGCACCTATATTCCAGAGCTTGTGTGCTGCTTACCTAGATGTGTGAAAAAAGCTTTGCTTTCTCATTGAAGAGGCCACTAAATAAGGTATTCTGAAATAGCAAAGCTGACATTTCTTTATGATGCCTTATTCTGGCCTTCTTCCCTAGTCCATTTAGAACTAAGTATATTTTTTTCCCAAGAACTTTAAGCTTGCTATTGGAAGGAATGTGCTTGACCATAAGTTAAAGCTTCTGATTGTGCTTGTGGCTAGATGATAATGCAGGTGAAGATGTAATAGCTAGCTCTCACACAACTGTTCTGCAAAAGCTATTAACACAAGTCAGCAAAGAACAGTTCTTGAAGGTGGTGGATTTTGGTCTCTTCATCCCAAAGGTATGTGTAGGTAAGAGTTGTTCCACATTTGGCATGTTAATACCTAGATACGGTTTGAAATCCCTGTTACATAGAGATGTATTTTTTAAGTATTTTGTTTCCAGCAATGCTGTTGTCAAGGAAACAGAAATCCTTGTAATGCCTTTGTTCACTTTCTCAGAATCCACAGCTGGAGATGACTTGTATAGTTTATGTTATGTTTTTAGTAGTTGACACACTCTTGTGCCTCAAAGGATTTTTTTCAAAGGAGTACATTTTTTGTATAAATAGCACCATCCTGATCTCTATGCTGTTTGATAGGCCATTGGTTTTTTTATCTTCTTCAGTAACAAGAGCTCAAATCAGTCTTGCTTTGGATCAGAATTTATCTTGACACTTGTGTGAAAACTGATGCTAAAAAAAAAAAGTCAAAACGAAAGCCCCAAACCAAAACCAACTGAAACCCAAACCAAACAACCAAAAACAGCCCCCCAAAAGCAGGGCAAAACTGCAGTGAACCTTTCAGCTTCTGTGTTAGGTTTTCAGTTCTGTGAGGGCATTAGTTTTTCTTTACACTTGGAAATGTCTCCTCAATTACTATCTAGTTAAACAATACAAAAGTAGTACCTCAGGTGGTCTTGCAAAGCATTTTTGACTGCTTTAAGGTCATATGGGAGGATGTGGCTATGGGGAAGAAGCAGCGGAGGAGATGGGTATTTCATGGCACAGCTAATACAAGTGTTTCTCCCTAGAACTGGGAATTTCTTGGAGAAAAATTCTGAAAATGTAACTCTTCTAAAAGCTGTAGAGTTAATGGAGCCTGGCTGTAGATCCTCTTCAATTTCTCTCTCCTTCGAGGCTTCTGCTGTGTTTCTCCCTTTTAGTCAGCTGCTTAGTTTGATCAAGTCTTGAGGGGAAAAATACTGAAGCCTCTGTGAAATTTGGTTGGCATTGACCAATAGGTGCAAAGTGGCCACAGGTGACGTGCATAGGGGGCATGGCTTTGTGACTGTTATTTCAAAAACCCCTCTTTCTCTGGAAATTTAAAAGGATGGAAAGTGACTTTTGTATATTCTTAACAGTGATGTGGAAGAAAAGATTGTTTTCTCATGTTACCTAAAAAGAGTTTTGGTTACTTGTGTCACTGCTTACAGAAATATCAAGGATATGAAGTTTTGATGGGACTATTTTTCTTAGAAACCCATCTGTCCTGAATGGCTAAGTTCTGCACTTCCTTTCTACTGAGAACTCTTCCAGCTGTGTACTAAGTGTATCTGAAATAACCTATAGTAGAGAAATAAGCAATCTTGTCCTCCCCTCCAGCATAGCCACCCCACCAAGTTAGAAACAGTCATAGAGATGTCTATGAAGTAGTGTCTCTAATGAAGCTTAACTGATAATGTCATAAAATAAGCCCTCCAATTATGTGTAGGATCTGTGTGGGCAGCTGCTGTGCAGTCTAACATTGCAGTGTGATCTGAGATGGGAGAAATGTATGGTGGTATCTCCCTTCTGGATGCTTCAGAGGGATTGCTGGTGAAAATGTTAAGCTTTTAGTGCTTGGAGAATGTTGAACTAGGATAGTTTCAAGTTCTTAAGTGACTGTAATACATTCTGGGAGTATCCTTTTTTTTTTTTTTTTAAACAGTTGAGAAATTGTGAAGTTTTTTTCCTGTTTAAAAATATAAATAATATTAGCCTGATTTTGCTTCTTTTCTGGAAGTTTAGCTTTATAGGTGCATCTTTGATACTGCTATGGGTTTTTTAATAATCTGCTAACAAAGCTACAAGGCACCTTGTGACTTCAATTCCTTAGCTCTCTTGCTCTGTTGATGTTGTCAAGAAACAATTCTTGAGAACCTTTGCTTTACTTTTTCAGGTTCTGTAGAGGGATTACCTGTGTAAGGTTTGTCTAGCATCAGGAATAGAAAAAAAAAATTGCCTGAAGTTTCTATTCTTTTTACTACGTTCATGTCCTGGCATTTTTTTAAAGCAGATTTTATTTTTAGCGTGTGTGGAATAGCTGCATCTGTAAGTTCATAATATTAGTGAATGTACCAGAGATTGTTAACACTTGTTCTTTAGATGAAGCCTGACAGAAGAACTTTAATGCCATTTTGCTTTCTCTCTATAAAGACAACCATTAGTTATAGATTCCCTTTAGATTAAAGGGGAAAGAAACATTAAAAACTCCCTTGTTCTTTAGAAAAGTTGCTTCACTACTGTGGAATTAATGACTTACTGTCCTTTATTATGCATAACATGTTTCATTGCATTAATCATCTCTCTGCAAAGAAAAGCATTTTGTGGCTAGGCTGGAACTGCATTTGATTTGTCTTGCAGTACCTTTGTGCTGGCTGACTGGCTGATTGGGGTACTATGACTGAACTTCACCTACAGTGTGCTTGTGGAGGCTTTTAATTAATTATTTTATTTATTTAAAGAAAACTGCTGATTTTCCTCTGAGACACATCTAAAAATGTAGTTATACAAATGTCAGCCTTTCTCAAATATTTCAGTTGGTTAATAGATCAAAGATGCTGGGCATAACAGATAGTAAAGACTCCATGTGCTTGTATATTATGTATGTGCTAACTGTGTAAGATGTTGCTTTCTGAAGTCAGGTTTTGTCTTGTTCTCTAATCTTCTTGTCTTTTTCCAGATTGTGATCTCCTCATTAAGGAGATTCCTCATTCTGAATGCTGAGACTAGTGGTCAGAATTCTATATTGTTACACAAGGAAGAAGGACACAGCTGATTCCCTATGAAAAGGATGGCAGTTAAAGATGCAGGTGCTTAGGGATGACATAGTTATATAAACATGTTAAGGCTTGGCATATATATTAAAGCTAGCACTATGTTAACAATATGAAAGAAATTAAAGTTAATTAGGTGGTTCAGTCTTACTACTCTCCTTGCTAGTATTGAAATAGTATAAGTTATGAATGTCCTCACTGCCAGCAAAACACATAGCTGCTTGACGTAATTAGTAGTTTATTTTCATAATTAAATACCTAGTTGCGCTAGTGTTTGAGACTGGGTTATGTCAGTGACATCAGCAGGTTTCGGGTTGCATTTCTTTTACCATAGCCTAGGATTTTTTTTTTTTCCCCAGTTATTAACAAAGCTTTGGGAATAAGCAACAATTTGTTTTTCAGTTGAAAGAATGTAGAGTTGTAAAGAATACGTTACTTGCCCAGGCGCACTGGTAAATAAGTGCAAAATTCATTAAAGCTCTGGTTTTCAGATAGTTCTAAGTCACTAGCTGTATACTGCCCCTCATAGATACTACTTAATGCAAGTGTGGGCAATAAGGCTGCAATTCTTAAAACTTTGTAAAACTACTTCTTAAATTAAGAAAGCTACCTGGTGAATGTTGGGGATGGGACATGACTTGTCTGTAAATGTGGATTAGATTATTTCTTAAAGGTAGAAATTTGTCCCTAAGTACAACTAGTTACCATTATTTTTAGAACTGTTGTAGCAATGTGTTACTTTGTGCTGTTGCACAAACACTTCCAGTTGTGGGCCTGCTTACAATATATCCAGCTCTGTTGTGCTGTCGAGCAGTTGCCACTTCTCCCATGTTAGGTCAGGGGAGCTGGTGCATAGCTGTTGTCCCTGCTGTGTCAAGTGCTCCCAGTACATAATGTTGGAGAATGAGACAGCTTAAATTGCTCCTTTTTATTTGTAGTGTTTGTGCTTGTTTGTTTTATTGGCTGTATGAATAGAAGAGGTGGTTATCAGATTTTCATATATGTCAATATATCAATATAAAATTGTAAGGCACAAGTGGCCTTAGTTGGTTCACAGTTTTATATTAAAAAAATACGATATTGAAGTACAGTACAAATAGATAAGTTTTGATTTTTGATAGCCACTGTTTAACCCAAGATTAAGGAAAAAAGCCCAAAAATAGCAAGCAAACAACTTCAGTGGTGGTCGTTGGTTTTCTGTCTCCTGCTTTCGAGAACTAAGTCGTAGGACAACAGCAAATACATGTTTCAGAAGCTGGGGAGTACAATTGCTAAGGCTGTACTTATGTTCTGTTTAGAACAATGTTTCTTATTCTAGCAGAGGGTGATCAAAATCTATGGGATGCAAGTATCTATGGGCTATGTTTTTGTGAACGTATTTATCCAGTCTTTAGTTACCTGCAGGAGCTCAGGACACTTCAGACAGTTTGCCGCCAAAGTGCTGTAAGGCTGAAATTGTGGTGTTTAACACTTAAAGAGTCCCTTGTTTTAACAGAGCATAAATGTATGTGACTTGAGGCAGTGATTGATGCTAATGAATATGATACATAGAGGTGAAGGGAAAATCAGATTATTTAATAAATGGCTACAGTTATTTAGCTAATTATCTCCTGGGGAGTTGGAATACATTTGAAGTTGTTCTCCTTTGGTAAGATATTGATTGCTTAAGTGTTTTCTAGTCATGAATACTAACTACTAATAGCCACGACTGCGACTGCACTTTTCAGGTGTTCTGAACAGACTTGTATCTTTCTTAACATACTATATTGCAGTCTAAAATCAAAGGGAAACTGGCAAATGTATGTCATGTTGTTCTTTTCCCATATAGTTTCAGCAGTGGAAAATTTCTTCTTATTTATTCCTTCTATTATGTGGTTGTTATTCTAACCCCTTGGAGAGTGCGCAGCTGCTCTGTGGGGATTAAAATCTTCAGTAGCTTTGAGGACGTGCTGTAGCAGTTGGCCTTCAATTGATGTCTGGCAATGTGGCTTGCTTTAGGCTTAACCGAACCTTTTAAGTTTAGTAATGCTAGTGCAGTGTAACTTGCCACTGCTCATTTTATTCAGCTGACCACTTTTTTGGGATCAGAAGTAACTCTCATTAAGTTTTCCAAAAGTGACTGTTACTGAATTTGTAAGAAAGCGTTTCAACAGTATTTTTTGGTGTTTCTACACAAAATAAAGAGAGGGACAAGAAATATCTATACAAATTTTTACTCCTCCACTGTATTTCTTTTTTTGGGTCAGCCTAAGTAGGTTCCTTTTTTTTTTTTTTTTTCTCTGAGACATGCCTTGAGCACTTGTTGGATACCTACAGTTGTGATTTTATTGACTGGTTTAATTGAAAATCACTTTTATCTGAACTTGTCTTTAGTAGGAGTACAGCAACATGGTCTTAATTCTCAGTGTTGTTCACCTCCAGAGATTTTACAAACATTTTTTTCTTGATTTACAGTTTAAGAAAACAACTAATGGGGCAGATGGGTAACACAGATCTCTTGAAGTTCTCCCCACACCTGGAATCAGGAGTCTGAGATGTATGTGCTGTTTAAGGTCAGGTAATGTCCTTTCACTGATGAGAAAAACACCAATGCCTTCTTGGAGGATGGCATCCTCCTGAGCAATGTCTACTGTTATAACCAGGGTACAGACTTAGGGATTAATGGCCTTCATTGAGTGTTGCATACCCTGCTCTGTTCTCTGGGCAGTTGGTATTGCCAGTGCTTGTGATGCATCTTTGAAGCAGGTCACTAAATGGGCACTGATGCAGCTAGGCAGTAGCAGGAACTATCTTTTAGACAGGATCAGGAGCTTATTGGCACCATGCACTTTCAGAACATTTGATTATTATTATTTTTTTACCTAGACAGATTTCACTTTATTTTTTTTTTTTCCTCCAAACATAAATACTGACAAAACTTCCACCAGGAGAGACTTTTCAGGTATAGAATAAAACCTCTAGTCAAACTGGTTTGAGAGATACAGACCAGTAGGACATCCTTATAGCATATAATTATTCACACTGGTATTCTGACTGATTAAAAATCCTCTGTGTTAAATAGCCAGAGAATAAAAAGTAAACTTATACTGTTCTGTTATACTTCAGAATGCTGTCTGTTTCTTTTCTGTCCTGGAGCACATTATATATTCATCTCTTTTCTAGTAGAAAGAAGCTTTTTCTACTCTTAAAAAAATAAAGGATGAAATACCAAGGCATTAATGTTTTGACACCATGATTTTGGGGTCATTTTTTTCCTATTTTTAGGGTTTATTTCTCCAAGAAGTCTTGATCAGGACCAAGATCAGTGTCCTGATCAAGCGTCCTTCCTTCTCTGAAGACAGTAATGGTT
>JAOEHY010033031.1:11961-43424 GCA_025447955.1 Psilopsiagon aurifrons
TGTGTTATACCTTAGTTACTAAACTGTTCTTATCTCAACCTGTGGGAGTTGCATTCTTTCGATTCTCCTTCCCATTCTTCCAGGAGCAGAGGGAAGAAAAAGAAAGGAAGTGAGTAAACAAGCTACGTGGCTGTTTTACAGTTTAAAACCATGACACCCCAGAAACTACAGGCCTGTCAGCCTGACCTCAGTGCCAGGGAAGGCCATTGAGCAGATGATCCCAAGTGAGATCACAAAGCATATGTGGGAAATCAGGCCCAGTCACCATGGGTTCATGAAGGAAGGTCCTGCTTGATCAACCTGATCTCCTTCTACGACAAGGTGATCCACTTAGTAGATGAGGAAAAGGCTGTGGACATTGTCTATTTGGACTTCAGTAAAGCATCTGATGCTGTCTCCCACAGCTTCTTCCAGGAGAAACTGGCTGCTCATGGCCTGGATAGGAGGATTCTTCGCTGGGTTGGAAAATGACTGGGTAGCAGACCCCAAAGAGTGGTGTTAAATGGTGTCACATCTAGTTGGTAACCAGTCACTAGTGGTGTTTCTTAGGGCCAGTGTTAATATCTTCACTGATGATCTGGATGAGGGGATTGAGTGCACCCCCAGTAAGTTTGCAAGTGACACCAAGTTGGGCTGGAGGATAGGAAGGCTCTGCAGAGGGATCTGGACAGGATGAATCTATGGGCTGTGGCCAATGGTATGAGGCTCAACAAGGCAAAGTGCCAGGTCCTGCATTTGGGCAGTAACAACCCCATGCAATGCTACAGGCTTGGGGAAAAGTGCCTGGAAAGCTGTTTGGTGGAAAAGGACTTAGAAGTGTTGATTGATGGCTGAACATGAGCCAGCTTGTGCCCAAGAGGCCAAGAAAGCCAATGGCATCCTGTCCTGTATCAGCAATAACACGGTCAGGAACACCAGGGCAGTGATCATCCCCTGTACAAGGCAGTAGTGAGGCTGCACCTCAAATCTTGTGTTCAATTCTTGGCCCCTCACTACAAGAAAGACACTGAGGTTCTGGAGTGTGTCCAGAGAAGGGCAACAGAGCTGGTGAAGCATCAGGAGCACAAGTCTGATGTGGAGCAGCTGAGGGAACTGAGGGTGTTTAGTCTGGAGAAAAGGTGGTTCAGGGGGAACTTTACCGCTCTCTACAACTAACTGAAAGAAGTTTGTAGTGAGGAGGGGGTCAGTCACTTCTCCTAAATAAAAAGCGGTAGGACAAAAGATAACAGGCTAAAGCTGCACCAGGGGAAGTCAGATTGGACTTTAGGAAAAATTTCTTCACAGAGAGGGTGCTCAGGCGTTGGGACAGGCTGCCCAGAGAAGTGGTGGAATCACCATCCCTGGAAGAGTTCAAAAACTGTGTAGATGACACCCTCAGTGATATGGTTTAGGGTGGACTTTGCAGTCCTTGGGTAGCTGTTGGACTTGATGGTCTTAGTGGTCTTTTCCAACACAGCTGATTCTATTATTCTGTATATTTTTTACATGGCAGGAACCAGATTAATTTGTTACACATAACTACAAATCATTACTGAAGAAGCATCCACATTCAAGTTGATTTTGTCTCCCTTCATGATTAAGGGTGGAAACCAGGTATCTATAGCATCCATACTGTTCACTTATTTAATTTTTAGTCTAGGATGAGTCACAATCTAGAAATGTCTGTTTCTGTCCACCAATTAAAAAAGGAACATAAGATGTATTTGTGTCTATTGCAGCACCCTAACCATCTTATTGGTATATTATTATTCTTTCATGATGCTTTCTTGTATTCCTCTTTCAAAGGATGAAGAACACCTGTTTGTTTTTTTTTTTTTTTATTATTTATCACTCCTGTAAGTGTTCTGTCATTCACCTACTGAAACTAAGATTTTAAATGTTTTTCTTCCAAAATACACATGAAAAAAAATGTTAAACAGCACTGGGCAAGAGGAAGGGCTGATTTCCACAGAGCTCCACTTGAAACCCACTATGTGATGATGACTCTTCATTGCTAATGATATTTGGAGACCTATCTGTCAGGCAGCTATTATATTGCAAGTATGTCATGTTGACTGTATTACTATTTTTTTTTTAATAGAAATGTCAGGCAGCACTAAGTCAAAACCAATAAGAGATTATATTAAATTGATACTAATATTTTCATCGATACATATCAAATTAGTTTGACAAAATCTATTTTCCATAAACTGTTTTAATGGAAATTTATTATATTATGGTCCCATGATAGTTTAAGGGTTTGAATCTCCTACCAGTCATTTTAGACTTTTTCCTGGGGAAATTATCATGGAAATAGATATATAACAGCTTGGGTCATTGTCACAGGCAGGATAGAGTAAATTACAATCCCTAGTGGATCTGGGTGCTGGAGTTAATTTAAGAACTTCTGAGGTCAGAGGTTTTGACCTACTTGATTACCTTACACATGCATTGCACTCACTTGATCCCACAGCATTTTGTCAGGTATTGACTTCCTTTCCCAAGAGGGAGAGAGCTGCTGGTCTGTAAAGGTCAGGCAGAAATTCAAGCCAGTTCCCACTGTGCTGCTACTCACACTTATCACTGGTAGGTCTTACTGGCCAAGGTCCCTGGGTATCCCCCAGAATTTCGCTTCGTGTAGGTATCACATCTCAGGATCTTTCCCTACTTCCAGGGTATTCACCATCTCTTTTCTAGGTTCCCTTCACTTCAAGACCACAATTTTCTGGAAACCCTACTGTGCACCACTTCTTTGCAGCATCTTAAGCCGCTGGGTTTTCTCCAGTCTATATTATGTGTTAACAAGCACAATGTGTGACTAGCCCTTAACCTGATGATTCTGTTTCATGTTCCCTTATTAAATGGAGGATCTGGGACATATCACTTTTATTTAGTCTAGGTATCATAAAAAATTAAAACCAGCCTGGATCAGTTGTAGTGGACAAGTAGCAGGCTTAACCCTGAGAGCTGAAAAGTAAAATTTTGGACACAAATACATATTCGAACAAGCAATCTTAAAGCAGAAGTTTCTAAAGTCTGCTACTACAAAACCAGAACTACATATTGTCAAAACTCTCCTGTTGCTACTTGTTATTCATGTCATAGCTTTGATTGTGAGATGGGGTGTTACCTGAATGATTTCAGCAGTAACTGGAAGGCATTCCTACCATCAGTAAGTCTTCTTTATTGTCACACCTTTTCAAAGAAAAATGTTATGAAGTTGTGGATTATGGCCAATGAATGGGTGCTGACATGGTGACATCAGGATGCTCCAGCTTGTTTTCTCCTGCTCTCCAAGAAAAGCATGTTGCTCCCCGATGTCCTGCTTACTACAGAAGATTTCACTCATGTGACATCATCTGAACTTAATTTATTGTCCTCATGCAGCTGCAGTGATCAAACCCTAGACAGTAAGAGGAGAACTTGGTGCACATACCTTATTCCCCTTTTATCAAGTTTTTTGACCCTCCTTTTTCATTCCTGTATCTCTTTTTCTCTGCCTCAGTCTCTTTCCAAAATGAACAACCTGCCCCTATTATGTTTTCCCCACTGGTCTCAGTTTTGCTACTTCCATACCTACATGAAGTATTTCTGATACTACTGTTACCTGTTAATCTTGGCCCTGCAAATCACTGCTGTTTCAGTTATTCAGATACTGCTTGGCCTTGCAAAATTCTGCTCCCTCCAGTTATCTGTCAAGTCTGTCCATCTCATACAACTCCCCCTTCGAAACCTGTGAAAGCCAGCCAGGGCTCATTGCACTAAGTTCTCTCAGCTTCTCACACAGGTATCCATCACATGCTCCAACTTCTCATATATGGCAGTTTTTCAGTATGAATCTTGTTCAGTTAGCTAAGCCTAAGGCCAGCACCTAGTCTGTGGTCTAAACATTAGCTTGTGCCCCTAAGAAAATACAAAGAAAAAAAAAAAAAAAGGCTTCATTTCAAAAGCAAAGCAATAAACAGCTATGTTAGTAAGCATTTCACTCTTGCTATAAAGATGCTCTCACAGGACAGCCTTGGCCTACAGACGTAGGTCTCAACTGCCCTTCAGGCATCATGGGACACACTACCCTATATGAGTGCCTTGGTTAATATGAAAGTAAAGCTGAAGCCAAATGAGATTCCAAAGACTTCTTTGTGAATGGCTTTCCATCTTAGCAACTGGGCAAGGAGAAAAGATGGATTGGTTTGGGAAGAAGTTATGAGACCCAAAGTAGCAGTAAAGGGTTTAGTAGCAAAGCGCAACACAAAATGGGTTTTCATATAGATTGATTATGTAAAAAGAAACTAATTATATTTTTCTTATTGAAAGCTAAATAAAAAGTGAGGAATGAAGGTTTTAAGCTGAATTACACTATTTCTCTACCTGATGATTATGGGATTGGAAATCTCAAAGGATTTTCAGAGTAGCCTCCAAGGATAATTTACTTACAAATAGGCAAACTAGGCATTAAATACTTATGAATAAGTGTTACAATGTCCCTAGAGTCTTTGCTGTGAACCAGCTGGAAACTTGGTCTTATAAAACAAAAATTGGCTTTGCAAAACCACAAAAAGGTTCCTTTTTTCTTTTTTTAAGCAGGAAAACATTTTGTAATTAAAGTTATTTCATTCCTGAAAGGTTATTTACTTTATGTATGATCATTAGCACCACACAATTCAATCTCAGAAAAGTTAAGCAGAGCAGCTGAAGCCAGGCACATACAAAACAAAGGAATGAAGCTCTGTGAAAGACAAAAAGCTGACAAAATATTTGCACATTTAAAATAGTTAAGTGATGTGGTGCTACCTAACATTGCTAATTTCACATGAGCTCACGGAAGTCCTCTGCATAGCATAGACCTAGTTTATCAGATCATCCTAAAATGACACCCAGCAGTCAGCACCTGAGGCTCACTCAGATGCGTAGACTGCAATGAGAGCTTGCTCATGTGTAAGCACCCAGACATTGTTACCAGTGTTTAGATCTGTTAGGAAGGACTTTCTGCCAACATACAACTACTAGAATTCAAGTGGGATATTACGAAGAGTCACACTGATGGAGATATCTCTTTTGGGAGACCTTCCCAGCCCTGTAGTGGCAGCTAAAAACCATGTTGAATACCTGAGGACAGCTCATAACAAGATACCTTATGCTAGGGCAACTGAATCCTTCCTCTGCTATCCCAAATTGTTTGTCTAGGTACCACATTGCAATGAACAAGACAATGTTGCATTTTCTAGAGATAAAATCCAAGTTGCCTTTGGCCTTAATTGCATAACAAATCTGGAGGCATTAATTTCAGATTTTGTCTCCCTTCAAATTAAATTTTGAGTGAAACACTGCTACATTTCCATATCAGAGGAAAAATCTGGGAGTAAATGAGTTCTGTGAGTCAAAAAGATAAAAAGATCAGCTACATACAGAGAAAACACGTAATAGTGTAGTCTGTTGTGCGATTTGATAAAGCAAGAGTTCATTATCACTGGCAATCTATTTATTAGTGAAACAGACAGGAAAATCATGAAAGAAAAGACGTAATAGATATTATTCTTCTAAGCAGAATCCTGAATGTGCTTTTCACTACCGGAAGGTTATAGTTAATCAGCAGCTAACAACTTGTAATATCAGTAGGGACAGATGTTTTCTTAAATGTAAATAAGATGCATTTGAGCAGCCATCATCAACAGGAATTTTGCCTTTCCTGAACTAAACATATTAGTGATTTTGCTTTCTGTAATTATGCTATTTGCTATTATCTGCCCCAGTATTAAGGCAGGATTCAATATACAAATGTCAGTTTCCTATGAAACACCACAAAAACCTTTTTTAAAAAAAATATTTCATTTAGCAACTTGGTGTCTAATAGTGCAGATAAATATTGATGACTTTGAATTTTAATTCTTTCAGTTTCCTCTCCTCTCTCCTTGGCAATAACTCTTTGATGCCCAGTGGAAAAAGAGCTACATTTAAATAAGTTCTCCATGTGAATCTGTTTTGTCATTTGCAGTAAATTTAATCGCTTTTTTCCTCTAAGAGTTCATCCTGTGAACTAACCTCACCTCTTTAAATTTCTTTCTTGTTCTTTATTTGGCCCAAAAAGTACAATTTTATGGGGCGTTTTTGTTTGGAAAGACTTCACAGTTGGCCCTCTAACTGATGTAAAACTGAGTTAGAAATTTTTATTAACATATTTGTGCAATTCTAGTTTGTTCTTTTGCATTAGTGACAACAATGAAAAAAAAGTCATTTAATGGAGACAGCTTAAAATCTCTGACTGCTTTAACTATTAGTCTCAGGAAAAAAAAATGTTATTGATGTGAGATAAGGATGTGAAAACACTGTAACTGTGAGTCATCTCCTGAGATTAAGGTATGTACTCAGGTTTCACTGTTAGGTACAAAAGGCAAAGACCTCCATGTGATTGGGAGCCCCTTCAGGCAGCTACTCCTCGTATGGCTCAGCAAAAAAGCAAGCCATCTTACTACTTTGTGCCAGTAGCCCTAAGAGTGACTTTCAGGCCAAATGTGTCATACGCTTGTGAGTACCAGCCAGATCATGATGACCCCTTACCAGAGAAGGTTGAAGCCTTCAGTCCACCTCAGCCAGCAGAACCAATGCATACAGACCTGCCATGTCCAGCAGCCTCCAGCTACCCTTTCTGAAAGGATTCATGTCACCATCTGCAGAGGATGCAGGATCAGAATTCAAAGAATAAAATTTACCAAGATGATGTCTCTGGAGAGCTGAGTTATTAGTATCTCTGCTCAAGAAGCTACTCCTTACACAACATCATGTTTCCTCATTAACTGAACTGTACTTTCTCTGTACCAAAGCAAGTCTTCCTTTATTTTACAGACATGTAGAACTAGCTGTCCAGACCATAGCTGACGAAACTGTACTGTGTGTATCTGGGCTACTGGCTTTGATTCATATTTCTTTCTGCATCCCTGCCAACCATTTCCTTTCAATGTACTTCTCTGTCTCCTTGGCCTTCAAGCATTCAAATATTTTTCATGAGCACGTGTTCCATTTCTTTTTCAGTTATTGATCAGACATTCATCTAGAGGTGCTCTTACGTGTGGAGAAATTATTATTTCAGGAATCTTGGTTGCAGTGTTACACTCTGCTAGTTATTTACGTATTTGAAAGATAGATGGTTTGAGATTCTGCTGCCATCATACACAAGTTTAAAACATCTGTAGGTGTCTTGGGATCTTCTGCCATTCTCATCCACACTCTGGCAGGAGAATAACTATTGACTTCCTCTTCCTGCTTCTGTAGCTGCCACTGTATCAAATAAAAATAACTTCAAAATCCCTGGGCTTGGTTTAATCTAACAGTAAGTTATCATGCTTTGCTGTTATATTTTTAATTTTTACCTCTGGGTTTTTTATGGTATTATGAAATTCATCCTGTTCCCAAACGTGAATAAATCATCCATGTCAGCCCTCTCAACACAGACGTCATAACCTGCATGTCACTTTAACTGCAAGCCCCTAAGAGAAGAAAAATAGGTCAGCTTTACCAGAATTTCCTGGCTTATCCCTTTTACAGAAGAGGAGAAAAATCTAGGAAGAATTTAAAGCTTCAGTACAGTCAACACATGATTGAATGCCTTAGCCAAAAGTGTGCACATGCCGTAGCTTATGCCTCTGGCAGGTCAAAGAACTGCTCTGCCCTCAGAAAAGCTAGATGGAGATAGTCAGGAAAGACATTTCTAGGGAGCTAATTCTTCATCATCTGTAAATGCAGTACTACTCTGGCCCTAGTCTTATGCAGACCTCACACTGTGGATCATCACAGGTAATAGTCTCAGAAATGAATCACACCCTGAAAGAGACCCTAGCACAAGTGTTTTTTCTTCACTGGATTTGTATCACACTAAATTTGTCTTCTCAATCTGGAAACACTGAGATCATAAATGGCATAAGAAGGAACCCAAACTTGGATTTCAGGTTTTTAGTGCAATGTCATTATCACTTCATATGAATTATCACCCTCTTTATTGTGTGGGATAATTTGTATTCTACCAGTAGTAGAAGTATAGTAGACTGGCACATTTTTCTACTGGAACTATTTTAAGGTACACATTTTTTTCAAGATCATGCACACTTAATTTGCAAAATGTTCATGTTTTTATCTTAAAAAATGTTATTTTATTCACTTGGATGAAAATATTTTCAGTTTCAGTATATCATAGCAATGGATAAGCTGTATTTTTTTTTTTTTAAGGAAGTTAGATTGATAGCACATTACAAGCTGAATGGAAGCATATTATTTGCCAAATTTGTGAAATAAAATGCAGGTTGCTAACTGTGTGCTGTTTACTGCAGATAATAATAAAGAGTTCAATCCAGTTTCTACTGAAGTACTGGTACATAGCAAGCTGCTTCCTGGTTGATAATGGGTAACCATGACAAACACATGCCCAACAGAGATCTTTTGCATAGTAGCTGAGTCTACAACTCATTGGAAGTCTCAGGAGGATGGTATGCTCCCAGTTTGTTTCCTTCCTATCCAAATGAAGGATTTGCAAGATGTTGCATAGTGATAGAGGATGACCTAGGCACTTCTTCTGACAGCACACTACGACATTACTAGTAAAATATTAATGTGCCACATACTTTGGATACTGTCCTTGAGGCACATCTGGAACTGTGCTTCCATTTTACTGTTTGGATGTTAATCTTTTCATGATGGTTGATTTTGGGGTAGTCTCAGAAGGCAGTTACTATATGTCCCACTTTTGACAGATACCTGTTAAACTATAGTTCGATAGCTTGCCACATGAACTGTCACTGTAGTTAAATTAAAGGCTTTCAGTGACAGCTGAGTATAGCTCCAGACAAAGTATCTCAAAAAAAAATGAAAATCTAGGAGAGCTATAACTGAAACAAAGAACTGCACAGAAGAGTGCAAAAAGTGTGATACAGTCTATAGGATAGCTTCCACCTGAGAAGAGTTCAAGTAATTTGATAATTTGGTTTAAAAACAGAGAGAACAAGGAAGAATAGTGAAAGATGCATGAAAAGACTAACAGATCGTTAATGACATGGAGATGGTGGACTGGAGCGTCTGCGCACTTTTTCTCACAACAATAATGAATATCCAGTCAAATCAAGGAACAGGAGACTTAGAGCAACAGGAGGAAAGTTTCCTTCACATGGCATAACTAAATGCTGTAACTTGCCACCAGAAGGCATTTTGGAGACTGTTTAAAAAAAAACCCACAAGGATCTGAAGCTTACTTCTACCACAGTACGACCTTTACCCATGAACTACTGGAAGCGGAGAAGGTATGTGGTATGTGGAAATATTTAAGGATTTCCCATGTTCTGTCCCCATTCTTGAACTTTTTCCTAAGTATCTCTTTGGGGACATTGTTGAAGAGAGGATATTAGGTGACATGGGCCTAAGCTCCGATCCAGTATAAAGTTACTTTCTTACTCATTCTGTCTGTAAATCAATAACTGTACTTAGATTATCTCTGTCCATATAGCAGTCAAGATATTGCTTCTGATGGCTCAAATCAGCAACCTACTGAAGTAATACTCAGGCAAAGTAAGACCCAGTATATCTGAGATAGAAACATGAAATGAACTTGGGCCTCGTGGCCATCTGAACTGCTTCTTTATGAAGTGAATAAACCATATCCTGCACTAATGGGGAAAAGCATCTTCACAATTTTATTACTTTTCTCAGTTTGAAAATTACCTGAAATGCAGATCTCCTCCAAGTGTATGAATTTTTTAATTCATATTTGAAGCAGTGCTGGCAACAGCCATTGGTGATATCTGTGGAGGGTTCACCAAAGTGTTCAGGGATGGAGCACCTGCCCTATGACGAGACTGAGGAACAGAGGCTTCCTCACCCTGAAGAAGTGGTGACTTTAAGCAGACCTGCTAGCAGCTGTGCAGCACCTGATAGGAGATTAGTGAGAAGATGGAGCCAAGCTCTTTACTGAGGTGTACAGTGACAAAACAAGCCACATTATTTGCAAACTTTAACTGCACCAGGCTCTCACAGGATGTAAGGACAAAAAAATACACACAAGTAAAGCAGTAGAGCAGGTTTCCCAGAGAGCAATACATTGGAGCCGTCTGAAGTGTATCTATTCTTGAAGGCTTTTTTAAGACACATCTGGAAAATATTCTGAGCTACATAGTCTCAATTCAGTTTTGACCCTAATTTATATAGGCAGTTGAACATGTGCTAGCTCAGTTCTGGTCAACATTTTTCCATTCCAGGAGACCAAACACCAGAAAGTACTATAATTTTTATTGTTGCACTATAATGTTTTCCCTAAAGAAAAACACCTTTATCAAATATGTGTTTAAACTGTAGGAATACAGAAACTGAAATATATAAAAGTTTTTAGGAAGCTTTAATACCACTTAAGAGGTTCAGAAACCTCAAATTCCACAAGTTTCACATACTACATCTACAGTACTTCCACTGAAATCTCATCACCACTGATCTCCAGACATGATATTTCTAATGTATGATCATACTGTAGATGAACTCAGCTTTCTGACTTTAGAGGGCTACAGCTGAGTCAAAGTATAATAGATTTATTCTGAAGTGCTGCAGTGAATTAATATCCTAAACTGATCTCATTCTCAAATTCCTAATTTACAGTTTTCTGGAAAGAGCTAAGGTCCTATCTTAACTGATAAAAATGTATAATTATGAATAAATTATCACGCAGAATTAATCACATGTTACTTTGAGTTAAAGTAGATGACTTCAGAGACCTCATTTGTTCATTTTTACAGGCTTGCATCTTTGCTAAGGGACGTGCCCTGACCCTAAAACAAAGACCAACCAAAAAAGCTGGTCCTCTGATGTGCAAACTGATCTGCAAAGGATTACTAGATCCTAGATTCCTCATAGTCAGACAGAATGTGAACTCACTCAAAGTGCACCATGTTTCCTAACCAGGTTATGCTCCTGAATTTATTATTCATATAAAAACACAACGTACAAGTGACACCGGATGGAAAGGGCACACATGAACAATGGTAGTTCCAATTCTCTTGTAATACCTAAATCAGTGCACTAAATAAAACCTACTGTAATTCCACTCAATGGAGATTACTTTCTTCATGCATTTGTGGTGGTTTTGGAGCACTTGCTGCCTGTTTAATTTCTTTTAAAGAGGTGAGTATTTGAAGGTTAAGTACCCCCTAAAAAAAACCATAGTAGAAAACCTAAGTCCTCCCACGCTTCAGTCCATTTAGTTCTAAATGTGAGTTTAACACACAAGCTGATTAACGTGGCATTAATAAGGTTGCTAGAAATTACTTGTGTTGCAAAATATGTGATTACTGAAAATCTGTAATAGGCAAAAGGAATTGTCTGAGTTTCAAAGAATAGGCTAGTTTAGCAAACATGATGGATGTATAGAATCTAATGAAAGAAATACCGTCTGTGCCTTTGCATTAGACTGTGCATCAGTCAGAACCCAGCTGCCTGGTCATGAAAAAAAAGTTGATAGTGTTTTCTTTGCATTGCTGTTGGCACATGTAACTGACAGAGTACCTCTTCTGATTGAGATAGGAGAGAGTTGTAATCACTTGATGCTGGGCTGCAGTGCTCTCTCCAAATTGAATATCAAGAACAGAGAGCACTGGGGTACTGGCAGCTACCCATCTGTACCCCTGGTTATTTATTGAGCAGTATTATAAATAAGAATTTTAATCACAAGAAACTACCAGTTCTCAATGGTAACACTGTGACAGAGAATTTCTTGCTAGAAGCTCTCTTCAACCAAATATTTGAGCGATGCCTCAGAAAAGATCCTGAGGGGATGCTGAAGAACAAAGCTATCATCTCAGGTCAGAATTGACAGGTACTTCATTATATTTTTTTCTTCCTCTCCATTTTCTTCTTTTTCTTTTCACTCATTTTTTTTCTTCTTCTTTTCTATTTTTTTGTTTCCAATTCTGCAATTAATTACCTAGCCAGTGTTTTGCTTGGATAAATGACATTGTCTTTCTTCTCAAAATTTGTCCAATAATTAGCCTGGTCTCTAAATGAACTTCCTAGTAAATAGTACTCTTGCTCTGACAGAAATGCATAACCCGATCTTAGCACAGTCTGATACATTTTTAGGCTATGTCCAGATGAACTGTTCATTATAGAAAAGGCTTCAGTTCTTTCATCATCTCAATCTGTTTAGCGTTGTTTTGCTGCTCTGAAACTGGATTGATTCCAGTCAAAACCCAGGACAGAAAATGTACATCCCACTCCATGCTCCACTTCTGCAATGGGCATTGAGTGGCATTACTCTTTCAGAAGCTGCTGCATGCAGCACATGGGAAGAATACATGGAGAGACCCTGAGCCTCTGCAGACCAGCTGGGCAGCATGTACCCACCAGCTGTCATGAGCTGAAGTACCCACATCCATGCCGGGCTTTGGTATGCTCAGGTTTTTCCTTAAGCTACCAGAACCAGACTGTCCTGCAGACAGAGAAACCCAGAGAGCCACAGGACCACATGTAAGCGAGCATGAAAGACATGTATGTTGAAGGTCATACTTTTAAAAAAGACTATGAAGTGTCACAGTTGTAGTTATTCTTAACTTCTGGGACTAGGTTTGTTTGTGGCTGTCTGAAGCTGTGATAGAAATAAATATCAATAACATTACTATCTATCTCTTGACACCATTGCGCTGGTTTTGGCTGGGATGGAGTTAATTTTCCTCATAGCAGCTTGTATGGGATATTTTTTGGATTTGAGAATGAAACAGTGTTAATAACACAGCCATGTTTTTGGTGTTGCTGATGAGTGCTTGCCTTTTCTGCTCCTCAGACTGCCACACCAGCAAACAGACTGGGACACAGCCGGACAGCTGATCCCAACTGATCAAGGCATATCCCGTGGCACATAATGTCCTTAGCAATAAAAGGTGGCAGAAAAGAGGAGTAAGGGGTGACATTTGGAGTTATGATGTCTACCTTCCCAAATAACAATTACAGGTGTTGGAATCCTGCTGTTCTGAAAATGGCTGAACACTTGTGTGCAAATGAGAAGTAATGAATGAACTCCTTATTTTGCTTTGCTTTTGCTTTCCCATTAGTTTCCTCAGTTTTACTCTTGTGCTTCTTTTCTGCATTTCACTGGAGGGGGGCAAACAAAAGGCTGTGAGTGGCTGAGCTACTTACTGGAGTTAAACCACAACAAACACCTACTGATGTCCTCTGACTCTTCACAGAACTACAAGGGAGGCAAATCTGGACCAAATAGAAGTTGCACACCTTCATGTGGAAGAAAGTAATTAACATTGCCAGGGGACAAGAAGTTTTTTGAAACACCTGGAAATATATATATAAAAAATGCTACTAACATTTGAGAAGATATTAGCACTGAAAATTGTATTTCCTTTTATAGAACAGATATAAATTGCCAGTATCTTTCATTTAACCTTAAATTTGCCTTCCATCTCAAATTCTCTTCTTATTCAAGTGTATTATTATTCATTCAGGGAAAAAAGGCCAGTCACTGTAGGGTTAAGTCACATTTTCTGCCTGTTGCAAAACATATATTCCCAAATGCCTGGTGACAACACACATAATTACTTTTTAATTTCTTTCAAGCACCTCTCATCTGGGAGTACAGAATAGCCTAAACCACATCTTTTCATGAGTATTACACAGCAAAGCTCCTGACTATTAAGATAAAAAGTTACTTATTTCAGCACACCCCACTAGTAGCAGAAGTTCTTATTTTTATAATAGAATCCAAATCCTGTTTATTTGTTTCAGCTGGTGTCTGCATGGTTCAAAGGTATCAGTGGTAATCTGGGATTCATGGGGCTGCTTTGACAAAATTTTCTGGTACACTGTATGTTGTGCAGATTACCTGTAGACCATACTTAAGATGAGCATGGATCCATGCTGTCACAAATGAGCACACCAGCCTCTGTTCCCCTGAGTCTGCAAGTTAAGAGAAAAGGGTAGTCAAAAGCCAGTTTAAAGGTGAGATTTGCACTTGTGCAATTCATCTTGCAGCATCCAGTTCTGCCATAGTAGCCCTGCCACAGACTATGTGGTTGTGATAAAACCTCAGGGGACTCAAATACCAGTTGTTTCTTCAGTTTTTCTTCCCTTCCTGCACCCCTTCAGTCTGCCACAGCTCTGCTTTCCTCCATAAGCCCTGCTTGCTATGAGGGCTGAGTCAGGGGCAGAGTGGCTGTACTCTGAAGGTCCTGTACAATTCTGCCATGCCAGAAACCATCTCTGTTATGGATCGACCTCATGGGTTGTCCCAGTTAGCAACCAAGGTCCAGGTGCTGAACTTCTGGAGATGAGCCCAATTCCTTGTTCTGTGTCATGCCATCATGAGAGGAAAGCAGCTTTATGACCTACAAATCTTAATCTCTAGCTGCCTATGATTCAAACACACAGGGAAATACATCTGCTTAAGGCCTTGTAGATTTAAGGATTCTCTTTGAAAAAATTTCAAATGCAGTTCATTAGAGCATATTTGTACCCTCTCTTTGCACCTCCTCTTGCTTCTACCTAGCCTTTTCTCCATACCATTTTTACTTCTGAGCAAGACAGTAGCTAAATTCACTACATTTGCACACTTTGAATAGCTTTTCTTCTGTTTAGGTTTATTTATTTTGCTTTGCTTTGCCACAGGCTGTTCTGTCATCCCTAATTTTAAACAATAGCTCTGTTATTTCTCTAGATCAAAGCAGAGACACACCTTAGAAAAGCTGGTATGCTGGTTGTCTCATGATCTGTCCTTGTGGTCTGGATCCGGCAGCAGCGGCAGCAGCAGCTGTGTCTCCAACTTTCAAGTCCACAAAGCCAGCTTTGTTCTGAAGGGCCTGATGCCCATCTCCACACCCTGTAGGAGGTCCTAAGTGTCTGTGCCATTGACAGTCTAAGCAAGCCTGAAACAAAGTTTGTTAACAGCTACTGATGAACCAGCTGTATGAGTCCTTGCAAAGAACTATAGTTCATTAGCAGCTGCCCTGTGGGGAGGGCAGCCAAGTACCTGACTCTCATTTTGCAGCCTGTCAGGCTCAGATCAGCAGGATTACAACAGCTCTTCAGTACCACTCAAACCTTCTCAGAGCTGATCTAAGTGCCAGGAAGGGAGCACAATTCTCCATGACAATGCCAGCTGGATGGGGATTAGACCCCTCCTGTCTATTAAAACATTCTAGGAAATACATCCATTATAGCTCTGTTTATATATTATATATATATATAAATGTATATATTATATAGAATAAATATATAAATATATATAAATGTAGATGGTGATTTCAGCTGAAGATAAGTTTTAATGTTGCTATACATTTAAAGATTTTTTTAAAATGTAGATTAATTTATCTGACAAACACAAAGATGGGAATGTGGAACAACTTCTTAGTATTCTATGATATCAGAAGAGGCACATCATTCTGTAGTAGTATGATGTGGAAACATCTATTCAGCAAACCCAGAGGTAATATTTAACAAATGGTATAGCCTAGGTTATGGAATTTATATCCAATGCACGAGAAACTAGTGTTATGTTCTCTTGATATGAGGCTGAGAAGTGTCTACTTGTGCATGCTACCAAGCGCATCTCTGGCTGGAAGTATGATTCTTTACCCTACTCAGCCCTTAGAGGGGACAGTAGCTACACTTTAAATTAACAGTGAAGACAGGGATTTGGAAAAGTCAGATCCTTCCCCACAGTGTGTTTGGCTACTGGAGGTGACGAGGCATAGGAAAAACAAAATGATGGATGAGTTGACACTTGTGCACTCAACAAAGAATGTACAAGAGGAAATTCTGGCTGATCTCAGCAAAAAAATCCCTGCAATGTGACCCTGGCCATGTCCTTCTGCTTGGGCAATCATTTATATCCAATAACATTCTAGGAGCTGATTCTTATATCAAATATATTGAATGAATCTCAACTGCCTCTGACAGAAGCAAGATTTCTTGCTTCTTTTTTCACTCTTACTCCTGAAGAGGCAGCTTGTACCATTGAGTGGCTCAGCAGGAAACTGCTTTGGCACATAGTTCTACTGTATTTGTTAGATTCATCACAATCCATTCTCATTTTAATTTTAATTTTTCTGTACATAGGATAAATTAAGTGGGCATAATATTCTAATTATTCTATCTCATTTCAAAGATTTTGATTGCCATATGGAAAAGAAATGGCTGATTATTCTAACCACTTAAAAATTTCTCATATGAACAACTCTGCATACATTGCAAATTAAAATTCATAATTCCTGAGTTAAGATTACTTGTTTGACTAATATTAACACTTTTTTTACACAAATGTTAGCATTTGACCATACATGTCATTTTCTTAACAGATGAGATAGGTTTGATATTTGCATAAGCTCAACACTGAGACAATAGGTGTATTTATTGCTTACATACCAGGTGTCAAAAATGATGCAATAAGTAATTTTTTACTGCCACCTTGTGGTGCCAGAGGCTTTTGATGACAAAAATGAGACAAACAAGGGCCTATGCAAACCAAATAAAACCAAAAGACTATACAATTATACTGATAAATTCCCCCTCCATGTCATCTGTTTTTTTACTCATCACTTTTGACTTTCATAATTTATCTTGTTGTTGTCATTTGTACATAAAGTCACTACGTAGAAGCTGCAAACTAAGAACAATTTGTCCTGTATACATAAACAATATCTGAACATAGCTGAACAAAACATATCTGAATAAGCTCTTTGAAACAATTTGAAAACATCTCAGTGCTAAACCTTGTTTTTTACTATTTTTAGCCTAATTGCCAGTGCCTCAATACTTCTAGAAACAAAAATTCACGTTTTCAGATATGTTGTGTATTTTGTGCATGTTCTTTTCTTGATTTGCATGCGTTGAAGATAGTTTTGGTTGCCAGACTAGCAATCCTAAATGCCTTTGTGACAGTTACAGAAGCAACTTTCACTGGCCTTACTATGCACTTGAAAGTAAATACTTGCAGACTATAATGTACTTTTCTGCTATATGACAAACTTTGAAAATCTCCCTTGTCACATCAAGTGGTGCTGCAGTTCTGTTCATGTTATCTGCTAGCATTCACTGATTTTATTTTGCTCTCCTGTAGTGCTTGTGGAGAGAACCATCTCATGCCTCTACTGTGATTCCTGTGTGGAGGTTGGCTTTACAGAGATTTCTCAGTTTTCTTGATCCTTAGTGATGCTGTGTTACATAGCTAGTGCTTCTGATGTCTGCTCTTTGTTAAATTCCCACTTACCAAAAGATTTCCTGCTCAAGCAGTGCTTCAAGACTGAAGCTACAGCATGCGCCTTCTGGTAAAGCTCTTTCAAGAATTGTAACCCCTCCCTGTAACCCCATCCAAAACTGTAGCTGATCAGCTGCTCATGAAATCACATCCCAAGATAAGAAAGACTTCTTTAGTTAGACTAACTCCTCACTTCTGCTTTTTTCTTGTGACATCAATTGGTTTAAAGAAGACTGCACATCCATGGTGGTTTTGCAGCTTGCAATGTCTGGTGAACATGAAGAAAATATTTAGCTAAACCTTCCGGGTTGAATCTATGTGAAATGGTTGTGTTAACTGTGGAGGACTACACTTGAGAAGTTGATTTATTTCAGCAAACTAAATTGCTCATGGAAAGAAGAATGTGTGGAGGGAGAGAGGCTGACCAACAGAAGCTGGTAATAATTGCAGTCATATTTATTTAGATGGATATAAATGAGGCTTTAATCCACCCCTCTTACTCAGAGAATGGCCCAGATTAGTGTGAAAGAAGTGGCTCAGTTGTAGCAGCCAGAACAGGAGGTAAGCCACTCTCAAGTGATTTTCCCCCCTTCATACAAAAAGGCATCCAAAGAGTCTGCTTTTCTTTGGGACTTGCTCTTGTCCCCATGTGCATGGAGGATGATTTTACAGCGGCATTTAGACTGGCTTCCTGCTTGCGGACTTCATAACTCTCATTCTGTCCTTTAACTTTGTACTCTTCATTTTCTTCTGCATAATCTATCAGTTGTCCAGAATGAGGGCTGCTGCAGAGATAAAAACCTAGTGTCTCTGCTGGGGCACTCAGACACAACTACACAGCTCTCTTGGCTGATTTGTGTATGGCTGTTACAGCATCCTTCAGTCTGCTTGCCATATCCTCCTTTCTCATGAGCTAGCAAGTGGTCGCATTTTCCAGCAAGATGCCTGCTACATGAAGAGACAAACCTTTTTTCTTTTTCATGAATATAAACCCATGTGCATTGTCCTGGCCATAAAGAATGGAAAATCTTTTGTGTTTTTGTTTCAGTTGTTCCTTCCATACCTCTTCCTCATTCTCACAGCACCTTCGCGATTTCAATGCTTCACCAGCTACATATATTTGGAAGTTAAGGGTCTATAAGAAAATGTCACAGGGTTTGGAGGATAGTGACCAGTCAGAAAGGACTTAGAATCATAGAATCATAGAATAGTTAGGGTTGGAAAGGACCTTAAGATCATTTAGTTCCAATACCCCTAACATGGGCAGGGACACCTCCCATGCAGGTGACTATCATAGGGTTTGTTAGAGGGATTTACAAAAGTGGTAGGAGTGAGTTCACTGCAGTTCAACAAAGCTTTCACTCATGCATAGAGAGGTCACTGGAATTTCAAAATTACTGTTTTCACTGCAATTTCTAAGCAGAAAACCTGGTGACTTAGGCAAGACTGTTAATCAGTTCTGCCCCTTCAGAGCTTCACACAAGGCATCAGCTGGCAGGAAGCTGGGGACTTTCATAATGGCTTTCCCTGTCCCTCTGGGCACTCAGGAGCTTCTTCCTGATGCCTGGGTCTAGCCAGACCAACCTCTTGCTGCAGGGCTGGTCTCTGACTGCAGCCTGTCCCTTAGGGTACCTTGCAGCCACTTGGGTCAGGCTGTTGCTACACCTCATAACTCTGAGCAGGACTGAGCCTACACAATCCACATGGCTAAATGGGTTCTCCACCTCAGACTTCTTTTGGAGCTGATGTCCATTTAACAGCTAGATTGGGGTACAAACTTCTGCCTTGCCTGCTTGACTTTCACTGCTCTTTAACACTAGCAGTCTTCATCAGTGATAGTCTTCAACTAGTGCTAAAACTAATTTGTTTTTATTTTTTTTTTACCAGTTTTCACACACAGGTTGAGATTGTTCTCCCTGTCCCTTTGGATTTTCTGGACCTGAGCCATAGCATGTAGGTGACACAACAGTTTAATTTAGATATATGAATCTCTTGCTATAGAATTGAATTCACATGACATCCAAATGTTGTCAGAGACAAGGCAAGTTAAGGGAAGTAGCAACATAAAGCCTATTAACAGAATTCTCTGATCTGTCAAATGACAGATTTTTTTACGTCAGCAACATCTGACACTTAAGGAAGGAAAATAACAGCAGTGGTGGAGCCCACTTGAAACAAGAATATATTTGTGTTAATTACTGTGCAGTTATGTCACAAACTTCTGTAGAGAACTGACAACCCAACAGGAAAAAAAAAAAGATGGATGGGAAAGAACTTTTGTTTTCTTGTGTCATCACATTGATTTATACCTAGTGTCAAGTTATTTTAGACAATTACAGCAATTCTAGGTGGGTT
Organism: Psilopsiagon aurifrons; assembly: GCA_025447955.1. Lineage (NCBI taxonomy): Eukaryota > Metazoa > Chordata > Aves > Psittaciformes > Psittacidae > Psilopsiagon > Psilopsiagon aurifrons. The sequence continues at coordinate 31,514 of JAOEHY010033031.1, forward strand.
TTCACCTTGTAAAACCTTCTGAAAGAATTCACAGAGGAACAACCTGAGAGCCTACTGGAGTTACATTCAATCCAGACAGCAGAACTGAAACTGATATCTTAGCATCAACAGATACCTTCGCCCTCAACCAAACATTTATTCTCACCCTCTCCATTGCATTTGCTGTGGTCATAACCATAAAATATTGCTGTTGGGTGAGAGCGTAATGACATCCATTCCAAACATTGTGCCAAAATGTACTGAGGCCCTCCAACGGGGTGGCGTGAAGTTCCTTGGATGCTAATGCAGATATGTACTTGTCCATTGTGCAAGTCCTGTACCTAATCTCTCTCAGGGTGGCAAGCAAAAGGACTGTTATTGTCTTGTGTTTCTAGATTGTCCTAGTTTAGTAAAAGATAAACTACATTCAACCAGCAGGACTAGACCAGTGTAATGTGGATAATAATGGAGCCTGAAATTCAAAGTGGTAGAAGACAATATGGAGCCCTTCTGCCTTACCTAAGGGTGCCTCTGCAGCATCTATGGGTGCCTCCATGTGTAAACTTGGTTCTTTCAAGATACAGCACTTCCCACTGTGCACAATTGCAATGCCCTTATCTACATGGCCAGTCAAAACCACGTGCTTCCTCTCCTGGAAAACCAAGCTGGAACATGTACTTTGAGGCGCCACGTGGAGTGAGTATCCTATCATTAATGGGGAAGTATGGGAGCAAAGTCCTCTAGCACTATCTTAGAAACTTCTGCAGAATATATTCCTTTGGAAAATACAGTTCCACACATGTACAGACATTAAGAGAATTAAAGTCCAAGAAGGTGAAAAGAGCTCTGGTCCTGCTTTTAGACTTTTACATGCGGCAGAGCTGTTTCTGACACAGCTGCATGACAGGAAATTTGTACCTATATTATTGAAATCTCTACAGATTTCTAGAAATCTGAGCTTCAACAGAAGTTTCTAGCAAATAATTCCTCAAATATCAGTTTCCATCAGCTTAAAAGTCAGGGCAAATGGCTTCAAATGATGGAGAAAGATCCCATTCTTAGTCATGGGTGCATCCCGAGTTTGATACAGTAGTAAATTCCTGTTAGTAGAGGAGACAGACCTTCATTAGAAGACATACAGTCCACAAGTGGTGGGTTGGCACTGCCCAGCGAAGACTGACAGCTGATCCATGCACTGGAAATCAATGACATTTTAAAACAAAGCAGTTATTTTAATAGTAAGACGCATGGGGGTTGGGGCATAGGTGATCTCCAGGGGTCCCTTCCAGCCCTAACAATTCTGTGATTCTGTGATATGAATCAGGTTTCCCTTGTGGCCCAATAGATGTCCCCATACTATGGCAAATTGGAACAAATCTGAAAGAACTATGAACATGCACAAATTTTTCCCTTCACACACTGGGTTATCATGTAATTATGAATCAAATGCAAACTCCTAATCCTCATCTTTAAAACATCAAATAGCCCACTATTACCTCAGGCTCTGAAAGAGATCATCATGTGCAATGACTTTCCTTAGTACAACTAAACTTTCTACAGTAATGGTGAACTCACAAACTAAACAACTTTCTCAGTGAGAGTTCAAGACTTGGAAATGTACTTTCAGGGGCAAACTTCACAAATTTGCTATAAGCCCAAGTCACTTCTTTGACTTTATCCTTTCTAATATAAACCTGTAGAAATACGGATATAAAAAATGCAAAGCAAACACTCCACTAACATACTTTTCTATCCTCAAAGGACAAGAAACAGATGTAAAATTACTTCTTTAGTGTCTTACTGGCAGCTGTTCTAAAACCATGGTGATAAGAACAGTATAAACCACTCTAATGTAGAAATATGTAAAGCACTTTATTGAAAGTCAGACAAGAGCTGCATAGTTCAACCATAGAAAGAACGTGGGTATTCTGTAACCGCTGGACTTTGCCATCTTCTTGTAGTACAGAGCCTTAATGATAGAAGATATTCTGATTAACAGAAGATCTGAGATTCCCCTGTAATTCTAAACATATTACCATTTAAAATCCTTTTTAAAAACAGGATATGGGGCTTGCTTCAAAGGATATGGGGTCAAAGATAATGCTGATATAACACAGTGTAAATATGTCAGTGAAAATGAAAATACATATATTTTCATCAGTGGAGGGGGTCAAGAACATCTCAAAAGAAGCCCAAAGTCTCACCTACATTTAGAAAGCTAGATTACTTCAGAAAAGAATATGCAGGCCAGTAGTTGGTTGTGAATTTCACTGAGTCTGTTATGCATCAGTTTATGTGCTTTTTAATTTCAGAAACATTGTAGAATGAATGAGAGTTACTTTATCCAGCTAAATGATCATGTTGAACAATAAGTGACTAAGAGTAATCTAATCTGTCTTCTCAAATACACTTCAAGTACACATCCAGATGCATGCAAATTCTGAGGTAGGGAGAATTTGTTTACATTGTAGGTCACACATCTGGAATTTTCTGTCCCAAAGCTTATCATTTCAAGCTGACAAGAGACTAAGATTCAGATGCTTGCTTGCACCTGGAACACGGTGCAAGAAATCAATTTAACATATACTTCTGTATATTCCCACAAAAAAAGCACTTAAAACAGGTGTCTAGCTCCCCAGCAATGCATAAAGAAAATAATACAAGATTCTTAAGTACCTATACAAATTCTAGCCACTCTGAACTCCCTATCCAGTCAACAGTGAGAATAGCTCTTCTAAAAGAATCAATTGCAGCTTCCGAGATTAAATTGCCTTTTAGAGAAACTTTCATTGTTGTTGACTGCATATAGAAACCAAAATAGTTATTTTTTGTACTTAGTCATGTCAAGATGTGTCAGACAGTTTTTGCCTTTGGGACAGATCTCGGAAGAAGATCTGAGTACCTCAAATGGAAACCTGCAATATGTGTAAGCTGTGTACTGAGCAAGACATAGAAGATGTCATTAAAAACAGTGAATCCAGACAGAAGTGCCAACATTTTTCCTTTCCAAATAAGGAAAATTCACTCAACACAAAGCAGAAAACAAGTAATAACATATCTATTGGTGAAAGGGAATTAGCTGTGACATTGTCTGAACTCTTTGTTAGCTCTTTTGGTTATTTTCTTCAATAAAAACTGGGCAGCTGTGCATTTTTAGAAGTTTTTCACCACAGATGTTTTCAAATATTTTCATAGATCTGGATGTTAACATCCCTAGAGAGTAAGCTGAGGTAAAACATGAAATTCATAACTGATTAATGGTCTGTGTTAATATATTAGGAGATATATTTGTCATTTTATTCTCAGTAGAGTTATCTAAACAAGTAAGATTTCAACTATTTGCACCATGGAGCTATGTAGTAACAAGCAAAGTTATTTATGTTTTATATTTTTTTTTGTTGTGCTAAAGTAATCTAGCTTTCTAAAGGTAGGAGAGACTTTTGGCTTGTTTTGAGATGTTCTTGACCCCTCCACTGATGAAAACATATTCATTTTCATTAACATATTGCAAAACACAGTCTACCTTGTTCTGCTGAAAAGTATAGCTAAAAGATGAGCAGGTTAATTTTCTACATCAGTATTCTGAAACTTGTGGAGCTTGAGATTTCTCCTTGAATTAGGAGTTAAATGACTGCACAGATGAAGAACACATAATAGGAATCACTTAAAGCATCAGATAGGATCTGATAACACCAATTTGTTTCCTAACCCTTTCTGGTGACTAGTGGTTTACATTTCTTCAGTTCTGTCCCTCAACTTCAGATAGGCTCTTCACCCTTCTCCTACTATCTGGAACATTTTAGAAAAAAAAAGTTTCTTTAAAAGTATGCTATGTGAAAGTATCTTAAAATCTGCATTAGGAGTCTTTCCAGTTTATTCTTAAGAGTGGGTCTGACAGTGATGTAAAGCTAATACAAAATTAGTGAGTCACTTTTAGTAAGACTGAGGTTTCTGACTTAACTCCTCATTTTCAGTAGAGGTCCAGGAAAAAAAATATCTTCAGTCTTCTCTGTTATGGAAAACTGTAAGTGAAATAAGAACCAATTTAGAGTCACTTAAGTAAAAGTAAATTTCCCACAACTAAAGCTCATTTTAATCTCCTGGGACATGTTCAAGAGTTTTGATACTGTTGTGATATATCTTCTATCGTTTCTGACATGATTTAGATATGGAAACCTCTGCTCTCTGCACAATCTTTTTTCTGTTGTTCTCCCAGCATCATGGCAACATATTCCCAAATGCAATTCTATTTTCCTAGGTTTCCCTCTGGATTTTCTTTTTCTCCTAAAAAATAGGGTTTTCCTATAGGGTGTAATTGAAAAGGAATGAATAGTCTCAAAATGAGCGTATTTACATGGGGTGACATTGCTGGAGGGTCTTGCAAAAAAAGGGGCTGACTCTGCCTTCTCCATTCTGCAGATAGTGCTTTGGGAGCTCAGGGGAAAGGAGTATTGGATTTTCAACCTGTGCAGGAAAATGAAACCTGTGCAAGAAAACAAAATGATATGCAACTAAAAAATGTTCTGCCTTTCTGAGTAAAAGTGTCCTCAAAATGCCAAAAGTTACAGCCTTCCAGAGTGCAGCGTTCAGTATCTTTAAAAAGCTTCTTCACCAGTCAAGACTAAGGTGAAAAGGAAACACAAAGATGAAACTGCAGGACTTTATTGTCCTTGAGGTACATTGCAGGAAGGGAGGATGATTATGAATCTGAGATGATTAAATACTAATGGCACAAACTTCACAAGTGATGAAACAGCCAAATAAATTACCAATGCTTTAAACCAGACACATTTAGATTAACAGTACTTTTGTGAGACAGTTTGATAAATGTCTTAAATTTAGCTGTGCTGCATTGTCCCCATTTCAGGGACCTTTGACTTTGGTCACCTGATTAATTGGACTGGTTTGTATCCGTGCATTCTGAGATGTCATCCCCTTAGCTGGGTAGCATTCTTTGTAAAAATACAGGATCTTATTTATGATTCTGAAGCACAGGATTTCTCAGAAAGTAAAAGCTCTAAGTTGCTGGTTTAGCATGTCAGTATCAATAGTATTAAAATTATCAAAGACAAGTCTTCTTTGATAATTTGCAAGTTGAACACAAATGTTCAGCTTGGCTAGGCTTTAGGTCAAGCATTTTGAATTCCTGTTATTATTCATCAAAAGTTGGCTGTTTTATTATGACAAAACCAAAATTCTTATCTAAATAGTATCTTACTTCATAGACACCTACATTGACTTCGGCATGATTACTTACAATGTAAAGCACTATTCATTTTAGCTATCCTACCCTGATACGCAAAACCACATGCTATTTGGCATTAAATTGCTGTTGTCCTTACAAACCAGGTTTGCTCAGAGCAAGAGGCATTGAGCCATGAGGCAGTGTTCCAAGGACATTCATGCAACATACAAACACTGTCTGCTGGACAGGCTTCTAAGCCCCAAAATGGACATTTATATGATAGGCAGGACAGGCTCATTTATACCAAATAGTACAGAGGGATTTGCCAGCATGTGTTCTTTGTATTTTTTTCAGTATTTACAATTTCCATAGTTTGCTAGCGCTTGCTGTCTTACTTTCTCTCCATAAATCAGTCTATAATTAGATAAAGTTTAGTATCTACTCAGAAATATCAAACTTAAAGTGGAGTTTGACTGGAAAGGCTGGAAAGGCTGTTTAATTGATTTTGCTAGAAAATGTTTTTCATTATTCGCCTTTATGGACAAAGAGATCTGAGATCTGAAGCTCTGCTATCAGATCTTATTAGATGCTCGTTCCAGATCAACAGTATTTGCCACTGATTGAAGTTCTAGATCTGCCCCGGCATATCCCGTCCAAGTAACTGTCACACCACAATTCTTTTTGTCATTTCTGAAAGCAGATGTTTTAGAAGTTTTCTAACAATGAAGCAACTATTTATTTTCTCTTTTATTGATTTCACATAACTGCTTATTAGCAAGCATACTGTTTAATATTTTCTGTTGTAAGGAAATTTATTTGACAGTGTTCTAAGAAATATTTTTAGATTTTGCTGATCACAAGTAAAAGTAAAACTGCTGGGCTTTTTGTTAAGAATCTTTGCAGCAATGCACCTAAAAAGGACTACTAGAATTGTTTAGCTTGTTTTCTTTATATTTTATATGTGCAGATAGTTTTTCAGACATTGACAGCATCATGGTAGCCCACATCACTGCATGATACCAATAATACAAATAGTGAAGCAGTGAACTGAGTATCTTTCAGAGGTATTAGATAACCTGTTGTTTGTTTTGAAAATCAGCAAGCTCAAGCTTTGCATAAAAGCTGAGTATCACTAACCATAGACTTAATGTGAAAAAATCCAGCGCATGCTTTTGAATGCTTCCTAGGATAAATCTGTATATGACAGGCTTCATGAAACTGATGCCTTAATATATAAACAAAACAGGAACATATGCTTTTGTTGGTGATCCCATAATCCATTCAACACCCCCTCCGTCTAACCCTCTTCAAGTCTTAATCCATATTCTTAATCAGTGGTTGGGTTTACATAACAACCAAGTAAATCCCTTCGATCTATATTTTTGTGGTTTTACTATTTCTTTAACTGAGGGTAAGTAGAGCAGTAAGCAGATTCACAGAAATGGATATGACACTTCCAATCTTCAGAGTTTTTTTCATTTAATTGGTGGTTTCAAGCAAGGTTCTGACCACAGCCTTGATTTTGTCTTTAGGCTATTGCATTTCATGTCACTGCTTATGTATCCTGACACATCGTCCTTATCTCCATCACCTGTGGGATATTGAAGTGCATAGTCTAACTAGCATTTCATTTCCATGGAAAAAAGTAAAATGGTAAATCTGTGTTGCTGTCAGAAAGAAATTGCTGGACATTCATCCTCTTAGAAGAGAGCAAAGCTAATTGTATACTCCAGCTCTTTCTGCTGAAGGCAAACTAAAGGTGCAGCCTCATGGAGATCAGTATAATAGGGTGGCCATTTTGAGAGAAGTGCATGGAGTTTTTTTCTTTGGATTTTCTGCAGCCCTCTGAGGCTTTCCTGCTATTGAACCACTCATCCTTTATGCAGTAATTATGAATATTTAGTAAGGACCAGTTACATAACTCTATGAACTGGTTCTTAAACTGTGCTCCTTGAGCTAAGCATCTTTATTAGGTGTGGATGTTGATCCTTAATCTCAAAAACTTCAGATTTAACCATAACTTTTCGTGATTTTCTGTCTATTCTGAATTAAAAGGACTTTAATGACCTTTTGACTGCATCGGCTTCCCTCACTGCTAGCAATTAAAATCTCATCCTTGCACAGATATTTTTTACAATATTTTAATTTTTCTTGAATAAACAGGAAACACCTTGTCAGAACAAGATGGTTTACAACTTTCAGTCTTGTAGTTCTTTTCTTTTCCTTTCATCAGTTTTTCAGCAGCTTTTTAAAGAATGAAAACAGTCTTAAACACAGTATCCTGATAATGGTATCTCTCAACACTATTATCAGACATGACAGTGCTTCTCTACTTTTCCTGATACCCCTTAAGAATTGTTTTAGCATTCTAAGTGTCATCTCAGAGTCAGCTATTTTCCTACCCTCATGCCTAAATTCTCTTGACTCGCAGCTTCCTAAGATGCAACCCCCCTCCTGTTACCCTAAGCACTATGTTTTTGCTCCTAGTTGAATGACATTGCATTTGGAAGAGTTAAAATGTGTATTGGGATACTCCAAGTGGCAATTCAGAGGCTATATTTTGTTTCAGATTCACAGCAAGATGCCTGTGGGAGCTCATGAGCCTGAGCAGAATGCAGTGGGATAGTTCTACTACCGCCAAGCTCCAGCATGCAGACTGGAGTCTGGGAAAACTTCTCCAGCCTGTGAGAACTAAGATACTGTTAGCAGGCAGATGAAAATCAGCATGCCTACAAAAGTAGCCACGACAAAGGCCACTGAAATTTGGTGTCAGGACAACGTCAAACACAGGTGCTGACAGTAAAAAAAAGTCTCCTTTAACAACCATCTAAAGCAAGTGTTCATGCAATATGGGCATTGTGATAAAAATGGACAGTAAATTTACTACAACAAAAATTTCACTCAGACAAGTGAATACATTTCATTTACTACTAAAAGAAAAGTGATATCCTGAACCTGTAATGAGAAAGTTTCCGTCAGGACAGGACAAATATGGGCAAAAAGATAAACTTTATAAGCACTCAGCCCTCAGTATTTGATCACCCTGTACAGATTATTAGGCATTGAATCTGCAATCTCTCTCCTCCACTGGCAGATAAATTTACTGAACACATGTTAGATGACAAAAATAAATGGAAAACTCTTATGTCCTGTGTGGCGCAATTATCAATCTTTAAAAAAACTTCATGCTTCATTTACATTAAAGTAGATAATTACACTTGTATTCCAGCATGATATGGAGAATCCATAAGCTTAAGCAGATAGATGTGTAGCACTCTCATGACAGAATCATAAGTGGTCTGAGGTCATGCTTGAACTTCCTGTTTTCCAAGGACTATTCACATCACTGAACTTGTAGTATAACATGACACTGCAAGAGGACATTTCATCCACTGAGACTTATAAGTAGATTAACAGCAATGTAATAGTTGTTTTTCTAAAAATTGGAGCCTTAAAAAGTGCTTTGTTCATCACTGTATATTCAATACTATGGATAACATGGCATTAAATAATCTACTATATTGTAAGCTGCATAATTATCTTGATATGATGTTCTGACACTTCGATATTTCTGATTCTTTTATGATTAGGCACATGTCGCATTGTGTTATACTTGGTTGGCAATGGAAGCTCTCAGTTACCAACTTTACTAAAGAGAGATTTTTTTTTACTGTCAAGAAGACATGAATCTGAAAGAATCAGCTATCACAAAAGGAAAATATTAAAGGGATGAGCTTTGTGGTTTGACTTCTCCAGATCTTACATCTTATCAATAGAATTGTAACCACATTAACATTTTATGAAGAGATGCTGAAATTGTTCCTAAGAAATTTTATTCAGCTATTTTTTGTTTAATATATTGTTTAAAATTCACCCATATTTTTCTACAGTATAATTTACAACTGTTTGTTAAATAGTCAAGTGAAACAATCCTTCCAATTCTGTCCCACATTTGTAACCTATTGTTTATATTGAAGGAATGATTATTTTGGTCATACTTATTCTGTTCTCTGAAAGATTGAGATTTCAAGCAGGGAATGAGATATATTAAACGAATATATGTACCACATAAGTCATAGACATGTCATATTGTCATTTTTACAAGCAAGAAAAATACCCAGTTACACAATGTTCAAAATGTTGAATCAGTCCAGTTAGAATTATTAGAATTCAAGAAGAGAATCAGTGTGGTTTTAAAAGACTTTTCTGTCACATGGTGCCAGTTACCTGTGGATTTCTCTGTGATATACAATGCTAGAAACTAAATTAAATTTCTTTGGTGAAGGTTCCTGTGATTTTGACACTGCTGTCTTCATCATATTTTTATATGGGATAGGACTTAATTTCCCGTTCATCTGGTCTTTAGATAAAGATGCAGTGACTGAAATTTTCTAATTAAATCATTGGTATCTGCTTACTTGGTGGTATCACCTGTGCAGCTGATTTAGATACTGTAGAAACTTGCAAACTTGTCTGTGAAGACCAGATAGTTATTAAAATCCATATGGCTGAGTTAGTTGACTTATGAATCATAGGAAATAAGTATGTCATGTTTATTTATGGAAATAGACTTATTTTTACCTACTCCAGGGAAAAATATTTGAAACATTGACAACTCTGTTTCATGTGCATCAAAATTTTTATGAAGAAATTATAAATGTAGCAAATTTATGTTTGAAGAGACCAAATGTCAGAAAAAATGAGCATGTCTCTGCTGAAATTTTTAGCAAGGATATTTCCACTCAGCTTCCTGGACATAGGTAGATCCTCATTGATCTGTATGCAATAGTGCTTCATCCAACTTTAAGAGGAAATTGCAAGCATTTCAAATAAGGAATAGAAAGCCTGTTGACCTTCTTTATAGCTTTCATAACCATTCAGTTAGGTTACCTAAAAAGTGTTCAAGTGCAGATTATGTGGGGTAGTACAAGAGAGAAAGACATCCTAATAGTCACAGTTTCACGAAACTGGAGAGAAAATCCAAATGGTCCTGCAGCTGGATCTAGTTTTGAACATTAGTGAGCCTTCAGTAAACAAGAAAACAAAAACCATTCTCTTTTAATCAGAAGTTATCCTCCCATGCAATACCGCCTAAAGAATCATTGAAAGACTTTCATTACTTCTTTTCCCAGCCTTTCAAATTACTCCCGCTACATTAAGTTCACCTTACATTCTTGCAAAATTTTGCACTTAACAGCTGCAAACATTTCAAGCAAACTGAAAACCATTTGACTAGGAAGGAACTGACAACATTGTGGTAGGTCTCAGATATCACTTCTACTAGTCTCTGTTACTGGCAGCATTTGCATGAGAACAGATTTTTTTTGTTGTTTATTTGTTTAGTGAGCATCACACTAATAATTAGTGCTGAAAGGCTGGAGTTTCACACAATTCCATGATGTCCAAGCCAGGCTGGGAGCAGGCTGGAATCTGAACCCAGATCTGGATCTGAGGCATGCCTCTTAGCCTCATCTACAGATAGCATCTCTCCATCAGAAGACTATGAATAATGGATAGCCATCCCCAAATATACCAAACTGGCATGTACATTCCTTTTGAAAGAATTGCTAACTGGAGTTTTCAGCCTGTGCCTGGCAGAAAGCCAGACCCTCTGTGTGCTTTTTTGGACCATTTGTCTCTAGTCTAACTTTCTGCTGCATAGATACCACCCTAACAAATCCAACATGCAAAATATGGCTTATAGAAAGCTCAAAGTATGAACGACTCTGGCTACTGCCATATTTGGATTAAAAATACTTAATTTACTTTTGTCCATCTTTCAAATGATTCAATATTTTCCCTGAACTTCATTCAGACATCTCAGCTGGGAAGCAGGGACCTGGATGGCATGAATGGAAATCACAAGCTCAATTAGGAAAATTCCATCTGGGAAATCATACTATTTAGGATTACAAAGCTAAATGCTTTTGCTTGGCTCATTCAGAGCATTTTTTAATACATATGGGTTGCTTTTACTAGCATCTTATGGCCAAAAGCTGACAGTCCTTAATTAAGTAGTTTTCCTCTGCTTCCAGAAATGGATTTGCCTGGCAAGGAACTGATAGATTGTCTAAGGGAAGAGTTATTATATTCACTTTCCAGGACACAACAGAGGAATAAAGAGACCAAGTTTGTTAAGACTTCAGAAATTGTGTAAATTATTAGCATATTTAGGAATACACAAATATCCTGCATCTAATCCCTTGTTAGAGAATACACATAGCATGAAATATTTGTTTCCTTCCAAAAATGAAAAGTGTCACTAAGTTAACACCCTATTGTTAAATTTGAAAAGCTCAGGGGACAAGATTTGGGTTTTTAGACTCCTTCTCCATAGATCTTTTCCATGTAAGTAGTTATCCCCTCAACAAAAAACTGTCTACCCACATGTCTTCTGGACTTGCAGTGCTCTCCTATAAGGACTGATTAGTTAGCCCCCTCCTCTATTCAGCATCCCTCCATAATTTCACAGAGGCAATAAGGAAATTTCCCTGTCCAAAAGTAGGTGCCATTCTCCATCTCCTTCTCCAGTCCTTCCTGCTGTGTGAGCAAGGCCAGGCTGATACCCCATCAGAGGGGAGGCAAAAGCCAATCCAGAAAGGGACAGGAGTGCTCTGCTGTACTCTTGTAGTGGTTTCAACCATAAATCAGCCACACAGTTTGTTCATTCCCTTCCCCCTTTTTCTTCCCTCTGCTCCTGGAGGGATGGGAAGGAGAATCGAAAGAATGCAACTCCCACAGGTTGAG
>JAOEHY010033032.1:0-35975 GCA_025447955.1 Psilopsiagon aurifrons
GTCTCTGCTTCCTCCCGGCTTCCCCTCCTCCCTGGCAGAGCATGAGGCTCAGAAAGTCCTTGGTCAGAGTAAACATTCCCGAGCAGCAATTAAAAACATTGGTGTTATCAGTGCTGCTCCCAGGCAGAAAGTCAAAACCACAGCACTGCACCAGCTACTGAGGAGAAAAACGACTGCTGCTGATGAACCCAGGACAGGGGCCCATGTCTCACTGAGGTGAGCTCCCGATTGATCCCAAGGTGGCACTTGGGCTACCTGTTTTATAGGCACCAAGTAGCCCTTCCTTGGATGGCAGCACTGCCCTTTCATGGCTCGAGTCAGGTTGGGTATTTATAGTGCTGATCCTCAGCTAAATCAATCACCATGCCCTCCTAGAGAGAAATACTTATTTGCAGGACTGTATTTGGGGTGGTTTTAGGATGAGATTAGCTGCCCCGAGAAGCTTATGATAGAATTGTTTGAGTTGGCAGGGACTTCTAAAGTTCATATAGTCCAACCCCCCTGCATTGAACAGGGACATCTTCAATTCAGTCAGGTTGCTCAGAGTCTTGTCCAGCCTGGGCCTGAATGCTTCCAGCAAGGAGGCATCTACCACCTCTCAGGAAAACCTGTTCCAGTGTTTCATGACTTTCATCATACACAATTTCTTCCTTATATCTAGTTTGAACATTACCTCTTGTCCTATTGCTACAGGCCCTATTAAAACGTCTGTCCCCATCTATCTTATAAGTCCCCTTTAGGTACTAAAAGGCTGTAACAAGGTCTCCCCAGAGCCTTCTCTTCCCCAGGCTGAACAACCATAGTTCTCTCAGCCTTTCCTCTTAGCAGTGGTGCTCCAGCCTCTGATTATTTTGTGGCCTCATCTAGACCCACTCCAAAATTCCACATCTGTCTTGTTCTGGGAGCCCCAGAGCTGGACACAGGACTCCAGGTCGCTTGATAAGAGAGCAGAGTGAGACAATCGCCTCCCTAGGCCTGCTGGCCACTCTTCTTGTGATGCAGCCCCAGATTCCACTGGCCTTTAGGACTGTGAGGGCATATTGCCAGCTCTTGTTCAGCTTATCATCCACCAGCACCCCCAAGGTCTTCTCCATAAGGCTGCTCTCAATCCCTTCACCCTCCCAGCCTGTATTGACACAAGTGTAGGACCTTGCACTTGGCCTTGTTGAACCTTATGATGTTCACATGGCATTGCTTCTTAGGCTTGTCCAGATCCATCTTAATGGCATCCCATCCCTCAGGTGTGCCAACCACACCGCCCACAACACACAGCTTGGAGTCCAGCTTTCTCCAGACTACAAGAGATTCTTCTCCTCAGAATCCCTCTTCCTCCTCCTCCCATCCTACGGCCAATACATGCCCATAACATATCAGTATGATCATTAAACTTGTGTGACAATGACCATGGCTGGTGTTAGGAAGCATCAAAATGGGGTTTGCATGTTACCTTGTGTAGCAACACCTTGCTCTGCATCACCTGCATCTCACCTTCTCCTTTTCCTCTCTGTAGCACTGGGGAGGTGTCCCATGAGCAGATCCCAGCTTGCTCCCCAAGTGGGTCCATGTTAGAGGGCTCATGCATCTGAGAGTTCACCCAACAAATACATGGAACAGCTGTGATACTCAGAGGGTTTTGACACTGAATCGGTGTCATTCCTCCCTCATGCACCTTCCATCTCCTCTTCCCTACTTGCTGTTAGTGTTTGCTGTGATCTGGCATTATGCAGGGAAGTTGCCTTCATGTTTAATTAGGAACAGACACCCATATAGGGCGTACGCATTTGGAGTGTCTCTGCAGAGATAAGCACAGCACAAGGAATAGACTCATCGCCTGTGGTTAATTTGTCAGTGCTGAATGCTCCTTAAAATAGAGCCAAGGAAATAAAGATAGAGTTTGGGCACTGCATGCACTCAAGTTTTCTTGGTGTGGTTTTCTCAAGCACAGCCTGTGCCTGCAGCCACAATATGGGGTTCTTTGAGCAATGGGGGAATGCAGGAAGACAGCACTGGGAGTGTCATCCAGCTGTGATCCCATACATGCCTTCTTGCACTGCCTTGGGTGCCTTTTCTTAAGTTTTCCTGGTGTAAGTTCAAGTCAGATCCACTAGTGATGCTCAGCTCTTTCCCTGCCACATCCCAGCACCACTAATAAAGCTTTCCCTTTCCTCTAAGTCATTATTTGAATAGACTCAAGTTGTTTAGCAGAGGAGGGAGGAGATGAATTCACTGCTTCAGGGATGCTTCAGAAGAGCCCTAACCATGTGCTTGCTATGGTCTTCACTTCTGAGGCAGAAGTACTTTGCATTGTACAGCATTTCAAACAAGCCTCTGAAACATGGCCAAGGGCACAGTGAAAGGTGTCCGGGTCATTCTGACAATAAGGAGGTAGCCCTAATAAGTCCATATCTGTTCTTCTGCCTCTCCAAGAGGCAAAGGACAAACCTTAGAGTGCCCTCAAGTCAGATTTGGCTTCGCAGAGGAGCTGCACACTTTACGGATGACCAGGAATCCACTAGATGATGCACTGATGCCATCATGGCTGGCAGCTGGATCTGCTGACCCAGTATTGAGGTAATAAGTTCTTATGGAAAGTGTCCTGTTTGCACGTTCAAAGAGGGGTCTCAGCAGCTGCCCAGGCAGCACACAGTGCACCATGGTCCAGCTCTGCAGCACTGAGGACACAGTTCAGTTTCTGGTTTGAATAACACTTGTTATTCCTGATTATCCCTGTGGCTGTGGGATTCACAGCTATCTTGGTGACCACTTATATTGGATGTAGAACAACCTGGGCCCACTTTCTGTCTATTTCCCTGCTCTCAGTGAACAGTCCCCATCTTTTTCAATGTGTCTGTGATGGAAGGTTTATTAATGCAAAATGAATATCCCTCTGGAAAAGGGAGTCCAGGAATTAATAATGAATTAAAACAACTTGCCACAGGCATCGCTAATGAGCTCTTTGTCTGTGTGGCTCACATGAAAGGAGGTCATTGCTCAGCCATTCCCATCCCAAACCGCAAGCAGATTAACTGTTAACAGCAAGCACACGGGTCTCCCCTGAGACAAGGCTGACTGGCTGCAGCTCAGTTTGTGCCTGGCAGGGTTTTCCTGCCCTCATCCCTGCTGTGCAGGCCTGTTTTGAGGAGTCTTTGCCACCTGGAAAAGACACCTTCTTCCTCTCCCTTCTGAGACTCAGGTTGCCCATCTGTGTTATGAGAACACAGGAAATGAAAGTACAGTAACCTTGCAGAGCTTGAAAGAAGAACAGAGAGTAATCTTGGAGGGGCTAGTGAGGCTTAACTTCACTGGTAGTGGGCTCTGGCCCAGTAACTACCTCGGCACTGCTCCAGTGCTGTACTGTTCTTTTCTCTTATCTTGCAAGGCACAGAGTTATCCTGCCTTATCTGCTACTTTGGAGGAAGCGCCATGGCAGGGCCAGTGGGGAAATTCAGTGGAGATTATGCCCCTGCCAAGCCCCACGGGCAGGAAGAGGTTGTGCTGGAAGAGGAGCAGCCACCATTGGCCAGTAGAGAAAGGAAAGCCATCGCCATGCTGACCATTAGCAGCCAGGTCTCACTCAGCAGAAATAAGAAAGAAGAGAGGAAGTTGGCTGAATCATAGAATTACAGAATAGTTCAGGTTGGAAAGGACATTTAGATCACTCAAGTTCCAACCCCTCTGCCACGGGCAGGGCCACCTCACCCTAGACCATGTCACCCGAGGCTCTGTCCAGCCTGGCCTTGAAGGCTGCCAGGGATGGAGCATTCACACACAAGGCCGGCTGATGGCTCGCTTCCTTGCTTGGCAGCACCATTTCTCATTTCTCAAGTAACTGAGTCACCCCAGGGCACCCCATGGGTGAAGGGAAATGTCTGAAGAGTCTCCAAAGAGATTGGTGTAGCTGGTGTGGTCTTTGCTTGAGTCTCTGAAGGGACTCAAGGAGACAAAGGACATGACCGTGGCCCTATGCCTGCTCTACTCAGCTCCGAGCTCACTTCATGAGCTATTTCAGAAGCCCTTGAAAGGCACTGCAGCAGGCAGTGTTGACATAGAAGAGACACCAATGGTTGTGCCTGAGAAGTCTGATTTGGGAATTAAAATGAAGCTAGTTGCATCCCACCTATTTGTTATCCACCAAGCTGTTCCTCCTACACAGCAACTTATCTCCTCTTTGGAGGCTGCTTTAAGCTAGTGATGCATTTAGGCACAGCTATTGCTTCTTTCTTTCCTGGTGTGACCTAGAAACCATCCTCGCATTGGGTGCACAAAGCAGCAGTCTGGACAGTGCTGGCAATTGCACTAGGATGTTGTTGGGATCTCTGACCTCAGGTGTGCCAGTGCTGTTGGGGCATCATGGTCTGCATCTACCTGGATCTTTTGTACCCCTGCTTCCTACCAGTGATGATCAGAACAAGGGCTTTGTTGTGGCCAAGATTTCAGTAGTCCAGAAGGAAACACAGGAACTCAGCAGAGCTGGTAGAAATTCATAGAGGAAGAAGGAAACATTAGACTCAAAAGTCAAATAAGGTTTCACAGAAAATGTAGTAATGCACTGTCTCCATATGGAGTGAATGGTTTCCCTGAGCTTGTAAGAGCTTTCACGCTCTTACAAATGGTATTCTGTGCGCTACTTTCCTCCCTTTCCTTCCAAGTGCCTAGATTTGAGGATATAACCTTATCTCTAAATGACAAGCAATACTGAACGGGAAACTATTTTGTTCTGTCATTTACTTCTCATTTGGTTCTGTCACATCCTATCTTTTGGCACTATGTATTTTCTTAGTGTTATGAGCGTGTATCTGCGCTGCGTGTGTGAGAGTGGGTGTCTGAAATGTGTTTGCAGAGGTCCTTGATAAGAAGCTTTAACAACTAAAATTATCAGAGAGGCATGAGGGAGCTAGCTGGTCATGGTAGGTCTGAGCACTGGCAGGCGGTGGCTCATCTGTCTGCAGAAACATTAAGAAGGCTTTTAGTATTTCCTAGGAGGGAAACTACTGCTCATTTTGAGGAGTTAATGTTGCTTGCAGCTTCAGCTTGAACACCAGCAGGAACATAAAAGCAATAGCAGTGGGGCACCTTCAAAGACAGTGTTTCCCTCCAGAAGCACAGCGCAGTTCTATCTGAGTTCTCCTCATTAATCACTTCCTTTCATTCTTGTTTTCCAGCCAAAGCTTTTGGCCAAGGAGTTGCTTGATTTGGTGGCATCTCATTTCAACCTGAAGGAGAAGGAGTACTTTGGAATTGCATTCACAGATGAAACGTAAGTGCAAGAAATCAAAGACCCAAGGGACAACTCCTAGATCATGGGAAATCTTGGTGGTTTTGTCATAAGCAAAATGACCAATGCAGATCTGTGTCCTAAACCAAGGTCGAGGGAGTCTGTCCTGTATTACCTCTTCTTCAGAGGGCTGGAAGGCTCTCATAGCAAGTTAAGCATGGCCGGAGGTGTACAGAGACAGTACCATTCCCTTCCTAATCCATTGTTCAAAGAGCTGGTGTCATGTGGCATTGGTGAAAGGTTAGCTTAAGCTCTCATGGGCATAACATCCACTCACTATACAAAATCATTACCAGACTGGTGGAACTGTTAAAGTGTTACTCAGTTTATTCACTGAAGCAGCCTTTAAAGTAATGTGAGATTATTTCAAGGGAAGAACAAAACCCAAACCCAACCTCATAGAATTGCTCTGTTATTTCTGATGTTTTAGATCTCCTATTGAAGTTTCTTTAAAAAGGGAAAGACAAAAGTGTGGGAAAGGAAAGGTTTGCCAAATTAATGTGAATGACAAGCATTTTTAAACATAAGATATCCATGTCGGAAGGATCTGACCTTACAAGGAATCCCGCAACAGCCTTATCGCTGAGCTGGACCCAAGGATGGTACCCTGACACTGCAGTCACCCCAGGCAATGTTGATTGTTCGCCTTGTGGCCCAGCTCCCAGAGTTCTAGTGTCACCACAAAACTTGAGGTTTTGTATTGAGATAGGTCATTTCTACCCCCTCTTTAAAAGGCAAGAATAAAGTTAGCACTGGAGAAACATTGAAAGGCTGCCAAATGTTATGATCAGTCCTAGACCATGACATCTCAGTGCTTTTTTTCCAGCTGCCTAGTTTTTCTCTGTAGCTAGACTGTCCTGGACATATGGACTGTGTTTTGTTTGCATACCCACCATGCTCCACCTCAGTTTGCAATAAGGGGGTTTTGATATATTAATCAGAAAGAGGCTTCCTGCGCCTACGTTGCTTTTAAAAAAAACCAAGATTTTCAAGCCAATGCTGTGTTCCTAGAACAGCTGAGTCAGCAATATTGCTGTCACGAGCTTGCTCCGTTCTCCCACTGCAATAATGATCCAGGTAATCAGAGTCTGTTGGATAACTGCACAAACATATCCACATTCATCTCATCAGTGACTGCCCCTCAAAGCCACTTCCTTTGGCTAGTGCCTGACGTGGGCAGCCTGAGGGCATCTCAGGACACAGCTCCCAGGATGGAGAAGCTCTTGACATCAGGCACATGCAGAAGCAGGACACAAAACAGGAGATCCCAGAATCCATCCCATCTCACTGACATGAGCAGCTCAGCTCTGTAGGAGATCTCCAACCCAACACAGATTAATGGGGCTGGTCCTTACAAGAGAAACAGCAGGAGGCAGTGGCAATTGATAAAAGCAGGAGGAGGAAACGTTTCCTCACCAAAGTGTTATTTCTGATTGAAGAGAGCCAAGTTACTCAATGGGTGCTGTCTGAGGGGTGCAGCAGAGCCATGCAGGGAAGCTAAAGAAGGCTGAGAGATGAAAACGTTCCCTTAACAGTCCTAACAGCACAGGTTCAAAGCAAGAAACACATGTCAGACTGCAACCAATGAGCGGCTGAGCCAGCCCCAGCTCGCAGCTCTGCTGAGTGGGCAAAGGGCTCCCTTGGGAGTGCAAGGGAAGCTAATGAGGAGGTGTCAGCAATTAGAGAGAGTGCATCCTCCCCTGGGATTCCAGGTTTAGCATGGAGCAGCGTGAGCAAAGATCTGCATTAGTGATGGGAGGAAGCACGGGAAGCTGTCAGGGGCTGTCAAGGCTCTGCTCAGAGATGTGCAGCAGATGCAGATGGATGTGAACTGTCACAAAGGGTGAGGTGATGGCATCCACTCACTTGCTCACCTTCTTTCCCAGCATTCAAGTTGTAGCAGGCTGCATTTTAGGAGATGCTCAGCCAGCCCAGATGAAAGATTTTGTGACAGTCTCATTAAATCTAGTAAATTCAAGCCAGAAACATGCCAGTATGTCCTACCTGATACAAAACTTGGTCTGCAGCCTTTCTGCTGTCCTATAGTGCATCTGACTTTTGCACTGAGGCTCCTTCAGTGCTGTGAAAATACCATTGACAAAAATATCTCCTCTTCAGTTATAAAAAGCTTTGAATAGAGTTGGCACAAACAGTGATTGTTTTATTTGACTGAACACAGCCAAAAACACATGGGGGGGGAAGGTTTGAACTTGGAAATGAGTGCCCCATGTCACCATCAGAAAATCAAATGACTTGTCTGTGATCTTAACCTGCAATGTGAAATGTAAGTTTAAACAAAACCACCTTTCTCCAAAAAGTAGGAAAAACAGTCTCCTAATGTGTGTTTGCAGAGCACGTAACACAGCCCTACAGCTGATACAGACACAAAAAGAAACCCTTTAATTCTGTGGCACAGGCGCTCAGGGATTTCCTTTTCTTCACCCTTCGCTGAGTTTCTGTGTGGCCTCCTTGAAGGGAATACGTAACCAGCTAAGCCAGAACAAGCCAGGTTCATAAACGTAGTCTGGGATTGGCTAAATGGGAAGTTTAGAAAGAAGAAAAGCCACTAAAGTATTAAATCAATTCTTCTATTTAAGAGTAAAAGCTTTGAGAGAGTAATTTATTTAGAAATTATTTGGACTGGGGATTTCCATTCATTAGTTGTGCTCTATCATGACAACCTAAGAAGAAAATCAATGAGAACAACCTTTGCGTTGGCAACTTAATAGTTTCTTGTGATAATATAAGGTCATTACTGCATTCAGCGTGACTAAAATTAGATTGTCAGACTATTATGGAGGAGAGAATAACGCCTCCTATTTTAATGATCATAGGAACGTTTTATGGTGTGAGCCATTAACTGCAGAGAGCACAGGTCAAACGGGTGTCCTTGTACAGCACATGCGACCAAGCTTCACGTAAAGCCAGAATAGCTATGTGCTGCTTGATTAAGACTGGAAAAGAATGGAGAAAGGGCTTTTCTTTTTCTGTTCATCTGTTTATAGAATCATAGATATACAGAATCAGCTAGGTTGGAAATGACCTTTAAGATCATCAAGTCCAACTGTTCCCCCAGGACTGCCAAATCCACTGCTAAGCCATGTCACTATGGGCCTCATCTACACAGTTTGTGAACACTTCCAGGGATGGCGATTCCACCATTTTCCTGGACAGCCTGTTCCAATGCCTGACTACCCCTGCAGTGAAGACATTTTCCCTAATATCTGCTCTAAATTTCCCCTGGCACAGCTTGAAGCCATTTCCTCTTGACTTATCACTTGTTCTTTGGGAGAAGAGACCAGTCACCTCCTGTCTTCATCCTCCTTTCAGATAGTTGTAGCTAGAATCTGTGAATCTCCACTAATTGCCCGTTCCTTTGGCATCAGCTCTTCCAGCATTTACTGAGAGCAAGTGCTCAGGATTCCCGTTCTGTTCACTGCACAAAGGAAATGCTGCCAGTCTGGGCCACAGGCAGGTTTTCCATGCCCTTTATTTGTCCTTAGATGTGAGTCACCTGCTCCATGGAGAACTTCCAACTTTTGCATCCCACAGCTCCCTCTCACCATGGGTCCAGCCGAAAGCTGACCCAAACTCTTTTGCTCTCTTGTCAGAGGAGAACCTGCAGAGCAACTCCTTCAGGTATCTAATATATAGGACAAAACTTAAAGGCATTGATGCCACACTATTTATGTTACACTTGTGCTAGAAACTGTACTAATGTGACAAGGTAACAACAGAAAGTGCCCTGACTCAGTGCAGGATCTATGGCCAAGGGGATGACAAAGGAAGAGCAGTGAACCACTCCTCCCTGGAATACTGCTTCTTATCTGTGAACTGGGAGGAAGCCTGTTTCCACCCTGCATCCATGTGGCAGAGCCAAAACAAGGGACAAGGTGTCAATGTCCTGGTTGAACAGCCAGCCCAATGGAGGGGGCAGCTCTCAGAATATCATCCTGCTCCAGCATTAGACCAGTTCCTTTGTCACCAAGTCCCCCATTTTGCAAAAGCTGTACAGATAAACTCATGGCTCCTTGAATTTTGCATCCCCTTCAAATGTATTTCTGTTAAAAGATTAAGACCTTAAGTGAGAAAATCTGTGAGTTTAAAGGGTTTTCTGTTTCTGTTGTGATTGATGGAAATGAAAAATTGTTTACATGCTTTCTATTATGTGAATGGGTCTTTCTTAATGTCCACTCAACTCAACACAGGCTCGAGACTGAAGGGGTGTGAGTTGGTTTATTGGCCCAAATACTTTTAAAACACGGATCAATGTTGATCTACTTTTGAGAAAACTGGATGCTCACCAGTTAAGCTGCATAACCAGAACCACCTGGAGGCAAAGGATTCATCGACTTACCACTCTTTACTGAAAGCCCTGATAAAAGAAAACAGAACTACTGCATGTAATCGACAACACGAACCCTGGGCACTGAAATCCATACTCAGTCTGTAACCTAAATGGATGCAGTTTCTTCTTCTAAAAGCAATTATGTATTTGCTATCTACACACCAGTTTAACTGCCAGCATGAGTACAACCAACAGAGAAAAATGATCTGGCTTCCAATTCAGACTCTCTGTAGTCACCCAAAACTGTTTGCACCATTATTTGTGAATACACTGATATAAATACCCAAATGAACAAATCGATGGTGATAATGAAACAAAAGCTTTGTGCCTCTAAATTGAACCGTGAAGGAAATCCAGCTAGTCATAAGCATGTACGAATGGTTCAGTGTAAGCTGCCTAAATTGGTCCATGAAAACTGTTAGTTATATGCCTATAACTGGGGTTATATGCCCATACTTTTCCCTGTTTTACATGGTATTGTGCTCCATGAATAGTTCTGAAGACAGGAAGACAGCTTCCAGAGCAAAGCATTCTGTGGTGTAATGGCATTGGAGTTTGGCTCCTCAGTAGACCACATTCACAGGCAGATGCCAGTGACTGCTCACTGCTGCTGCTCCTCTCTACATGCCACACATGCATGCCTGGAAACAAGGAGTTAGGTGACAATCTGCAGTGCAGAAGCCCTCAGTGATGAAAGATTGTAAGTGGTAATTGAGTACAGTAAGCAGTTTGCTCCTGGCAGTGATTTAAGTGACCTTCCTCCACTGAAGGAGCTTTGGATTTAAGCTCCACACAGATGAGAGTAATGAAACTCTTCAACCTCAGAACTCGGTGGCAATTAACTGTTATTCAGTACGCACAACCATGTACGTGTGCAACATAAATGAGTAACTTGGCACGCATATGTATATGCATATATTCCTTTTTTTCTGATTGTATCAACCAGTTTCTCAAGTTCAAATGCAGGGAGAATGAAAAGAGCAAGTATTTTCAAAATAAGAAACACACTGAAGTGAATTATTGTACTGTGCAACATGGCTTCTCAACCCTTTGCTATACCTGGTAGGGAAACCCAGACATTGCTGTTGAATAAACATAGAGGCAGACTGCAAGTCCATTGTCAACAAATTGGTCTTGGAGGGAACCGGTGTGTAATGCCTTCAGCTGCTGTTGGCTGCTATTTTGGTGATATAAATGCAGCTGGACAGGTTCAGGATAGGATGTCAGGCTTAGTGTGGCTTTTACTTGCTCTGACAGTGCTTTGTACCTCGGCGCACATGGTTAAATGCTCATTTTGTATGTTGGCTAGGAATGGGTGAGCACATCTAGTTTCAATCCCCATGCGTACTGTGGCTTTCACAGTTCATTTCAGACTTCCTGAGTCCTGTTCAAAGAAATAGAACAGGACTTGAGGACAAAAACAAGGATTAGGAAAAAGGACAGATTTCAAGAAGGGGGATGCAGTGGGAAATATGGACACTTCTAATCTTGGGGTGCTGAAGATGAGGATCTTTCAATGGGGCTTATTTTCTAACAGCTTGGAGCACCTGTCTTCTCAAAACCAAGACTTGTCTGTGCTGAACAGGGCACGATGAAGAGATCCCACACTAGCTCTGGGTGACTGCATCCCGGCAGCAGAAATGATGGAAGGAGACCCCATCAAGCTGCATGCCCAGAACACAACCAGTTAGCGCATACACCCATCCCAGTTAACACAGCCACCCTTACCCCCAGATCCTGCACAGCACTGTCCCAGTCCATACACTGCAAAAGAGACAGATGAAATTACTACTTCAAAAATTTCTCTAGAGAAAAATGGACTAAAAGTTAAAATATCTCAGAAAGAAACACACAGGTGTCTAGAGCAGGGGATAAAAAAGGCTTTGATCCTTTTTGTACACCTACAGATATCCAGGATGAGCTTGAAAAGTCCCCAGCTCCACATGTATTGCTTGTGCCTAGCTGAGACTTGGTACTCTTCTAAAATAGATGCAAAGGCTGCTTAAACTGAACATCTGACTTCAATACAGTAAAATCTGAGATGAGACAGCTTCTATGTAAGTTAAATGTCTGATGATTCTGAGCCCACTGGAGTGATCAGTGGGGCTCACAAGTAATTTTGAATGGCTGAATCATAGAACCATAGGAAGATTTGGTTTGGAAGGGCTGGAGGGTCCGTGAGCTGCCCATCCTCTTCTGCACTGTCATAAGCCAAGGCAGCTGTACAGAAATTCAGGTGATACAAAGCCTCCTTAAACTGCTGGTTTCCACTTTATTTTTACAGAGAAGATGTAGCGGGGGAGCTACAAATCCAGTTGCATTGCTGAATAGAGATTGTTTCTTACTTTCCAAAAGTGTCAAAAGCCCAAGCACTGCTAAAGAGTAATGGGCAGACCCTTGTAAAAGCTGAGTGTGTTTGCTGACAGGGTACATTGCTAAGGCTTGTGGCAACCCTAGAAGTTAATTTAATGCTTTCTTTTAAGAAACAAGCCTTTTTCTGCTTTTTTTTTCCTTTTTTAAGTGAAATAAAGAATTGGTTTTGAGGATTAGCTGGGGAATAGGCGCTGGAATAGAGCTCAGGATATCTGAGTTCCATTTCCTGCTTTATGTGCTGCAAGATTCTCCCCAAAATCACTTCAGTTCTCTCTCCCCTTGCTTGTCTAGACAGCAGAATACCAAAGGCAAGGGCTGCCTCTCCCTCTGGGTGAAATCTGGTCTGTCTGAAATCAATAGCAAAATGCTCACTGAATGCAGCCCCAGCACCACCAAAGGCAATGGCAAATTCCCATCAGCTTCAGCGGGGCCTGAATTTTACCCTATGTATTTCCACAGTGCCTAATTTAACAGGGCCCTTATCTCAGCTGGGGAGTGAGATGCCTGTAATACAAATAATGGTATTTATAACATACCTCTCACGCACATACAGAGCTCTACAGTGTGGAGAACGTGACAAAGAACAGAGCTTCTGCCCAGCAAAGCTTCCAGCAGCAAAGCACGAGTGGATAAATTACAGGAGAAAATAATAGCGACAGGTACCATCTAGGCAAGAGAAAAGCAGCATGTGGTAATTGGAGCTGGAACGCTTCATGGAGCAGCTGTTTTTCAGGAGCTCTCTGAAGGAGGGAAAACGCAGGCTGGGCAAAGCTAGAAAGGCTATTGCAGGCTTGTGGGTGGTAAATAAACTGTCTGGGGCTGTAGAGTCAGGTTTAGCCTTGAGTGAAATATTGCAGGGGTTGAGAAAACTCTCAGCAACAAGGGTTTCTAATGAAAATCTTGACAGACTTTTAATGATACGAGTGCTCCGGGGGGTTGTAATAAAAAGGTGAAGCTCATAACATTTTGGGCTGTCCTGCCTGCTCAGCGCTTTCGCCCTGACAGATTGAACTTTAGCAGTTCGATTCCCAGCCTGAAATGTTGCCAAGATGATATCGCCTCCACTCCTTCAAACATTTGCTCTGTGGTTTTCAAATACCAGGCAATAGCCAAGGGCAAATAGCATGTGCTCCAGTTCATCTTTTGTAACACCTCACACCTCGTTGCCATGAGTAGTGAGAAACTTCTTTGGTGCTGGGAACAATGCTGTCTCTTCTCTTGCCAGGGGACACTTGAACTGGCTCCAGCTGGACCGCCGGGTGCTGGAACATGACTTCCCCAAGAAGTCAGGACCAGTTGTTTTGTACTTCTGTGTCAGGTAAGTGCAAGCCCTTCCCATGGGATGCAGCTACAGATAACCTATTCCCTAGAGGGCAGGAAATGAAGCTGTTGGTTTCTCATGCTACAGAAAGACCCATGGACAAACAAACACTTTCAAAGTGTTTTGTTTTGAGCAATTTGGCTTTGACAACTCTTCTCACACAACTGTAAATAAGTAGTAGCCACACTACTGCATGACTACTACACACCCATAGCTGTTCAGAGAGAAACTCGTACATGAGCAAGA
The DNA here is from genome assembly GCA_025447955.1 of Psilopsiagon aurifrons. Lineage (NCBI taxonomy): Eukaryota > Metazoa > Chordata > Aves > Psittaciformes > Psittacidae > Psilopsiagon > Psilopsiagon aurifrons. The sequence continues at coordinate 13,564 of JAOEHY010033032.1, forward strand.
TCAGACAGCATGTGTTTACATTTTATTTGTGGGGTTTGAACTCCTGGAATGTCCAAGCTGGGTAGGGCTGTACAACCTTAAACACTTCCTTGCCAGTGAGACATCCATCTCCTGTGGATTGTGCCCAGGGAGGGGGTTATGTCAGGAATCAAATTAATCCCAGTATAGCTCTGTCATATTTGCCTACCGGACTCAATCACGTAATGAATTACCTGCAGATAACAAATGATGGCATTTATGGCAACCAGTTGGCTTCTGCATGGGTGTAGAACATATTTATAGACTGGACTTACAAAGGTTTTAATGAAGGTTATGACAGTGTGGAGGAATTTCTCTCCATCTGTGAATTTTGCAAGGAACTGTTTAGTGTTTGAAATCCACTAGAAGCTGCTCATGTGTACTCCAAGCATTTTTGCCTCCAAGGGAGATATAGTCTTAAAAGACAAATGTACTACTGAAGTTTTAAAACACCCAGAGAGAGGCTGGGGGTTAGGATGGCATATGTACAGAATTAAGTTGAGGGCTTTGACTTACTTGTAATGGATAGCTGGACTCTGGAAGTAGCCAGTGAAGTATTACTGTTGTCTTTTCCAGTTAGCTTTTCCACCTCAGTGTTACATTACATCTGACATCACGGTCATTCATGCCATACTGCCCACAAAAAATGAAGACCTACTTTTGAGTTTCTTCCCCTAAGTGAAGCTTTTTCCCCCTGCATAGTGATTGTCATTCATTTAACTTAAGTTACAAGGGAGGTCTCTCAAGAGAAGAGACTCTTTGTTCTGTTATGTCCACATGTTTATTGGTGGAAGAATCTTAGGACAAATCAAGGGTGCAAGAAGCCTCGTGACTGCAGGACCGGCCTGCTCCCTCCCAGCAAAAGAGCTCTTAGTCTACATTTTGGGTTCTTCAAACCATAAAGGTAGATGCAGAGAGAGATACACTGAACATTTCCGGTGTATTCAATCCAGATCCACCTGTGCTTAGAACTACGCGAAACCATGGGTCCAAAAGACTTTTAGGCAAATTTAAGAGAAAACCCCTAACTAACTCGTTAAGGACATAAGAACATGTAGCTCTGTTACCAAGCATCTTGCCTAGGGACCAAGTTTTCCATGCTAGGGCAGGGATCCCATGGAAAGCAGGAAACCTCTGACTGAGGAAGAGCCAAGCACAGATTTTAGGAGTGCTAAACATGTAAAAGCTGATGCTACTGGGCCACTCTCATGTTCCTTTTAAAGACCACTCAACAAGCGTAAATATTGCCATCAGTATTGTTTTATGAAAGTTGGCAGCACAGTGGAGACAAGTTCTAGCAGGGTCTTAGCCAAGAGACAGTCCATTAGGACTACAGATCCATAAAGCAGTAAATGACTGACCTCTCCCATTCCAGAATTGCAATCCACAAGGAAATTCTTAGGGGAAAAGTCAGAATTCGGCATCTGAAAGGTCAGTGTGTAAAAACCAGACTGATTATGGGATTATGCTCTTATTTGTGGTAGTAATGAGTGGATTGTTACACTGAGTTACAAACCAAATTGGATTGGAAAGGCCAGATGCCTCAAGCATTACGAATGGCCATTAACTTACCATGGCTTTTCTACTGTGTATTTCCCCTGTTGATGTCAGAGGCTGGCAAGAATATGAAAAAGTTTCCCAGCATGTAAATAGTTCCCATGTCCATCCCCAAATCTGCTCTAACCAGAAGTCAGTTGGAGAAGAAAGCAATTCCAGACAGGTGGCTGAAGTTGGAAAGGCCCCACATATCTGTTACCCAGCAGTTTCAGTTCTGGCTTGGCAGCTAAAGCAGCAGCTGAAGGAAAGATCTTGAAGAGACCCACTTATACAGTCCATATCCAAACCATAAACTGGATGTTTCCTCTTCCCTGTTGCCATGAGGTGGAAAACAGAGATAACTATTGCTGTACCATACCTCATTATAAATGTGCTGGGTGCCCATGACACTTACTATAACATTGCTAAAGGCTTGCCTGTGTTTGCAGATACCTTTCCTGTATTACCTCTCTAGCATCGCAGCTGACAAAGCTGAGGTTGGTGCTGGGGATTCTAATCGGTGAGATAGTAACACAAGTGGCTGGATGTGCCAGATGTTCATTACAGAGAAATCTGTTTACAGTATCAGGGTTTAGTAATCATGTGGGTTTTTCCCTCTTGTTGAAGTAAATGTACAATCCAACCACAATGGGTAATGACTGGAGACATGAAGCTTCAGGCAAGAACAGTAAATTGCAGTTTGTGAAGAGGAGACAGTACAGAGGAACCATTTTCACCTTTTATGTGACCATCAAAGTGTTTTTACCCTTACCATGCCTGAAGCAATGTTGATGGGCAGCATGCCCACCAAAGGTGCCACAGTTTTTAGGTTGCTCCAGAAGTACATCTAAAGGGAAGCATGTTTGTTTGTTTTTTTTTAAGTAAAGGCTTCTTGGAAAAAAACATGCTTAAAAGAGGAATTTTCACAGGCTTTGAGGAATTCTCCTCCCTTGCTTAAATCTCTGTAGCACTGTTGAAGCTTTGTCTTTTGACACACATTTCCTTGGGGATGAACACTGATGTCTAGTGTCTTTACTTCAAAGACCAAAAATTTCACAGTGCTGCGTCAAAGAAGGAGGATTTTATTAGGATGTTCTTAGCATGAGTTCAGAAGAAATTGCTTCTGCCCTTGTACACTTGCACAGCTAACTGAAGCCTCTCTGACTTTGGGTTGACATCTAGTGCTCCTCTGGAAGCTGAGAGATTGCACAAGCAATCAGAACTGCTTTTGCAGCCCCATAGCTGTTGTTGTGCAATGTCATTTTATGAGACTCTACTAATATCCTTTTACATTGCTTTAGAGCAATACATGAAAGCAAGAGGAGTGCTCTGTGTCTTGTAGTATTGCTGGGGTGTCTGGCAATCGAATGGGAGTAATGTTAGTTCTCATCTTACAGCTAGCTTCTGCAGGTGGCTCTCTAAAGCCCTGGTTGCTTGGTCGTTGGTGAAACAGGCTTATCGGCGTCTGCCAAGACACAGCTAAAGCACAGGAGAACCAAAGGACAGGGATGAAGGAAGGAGGGATTGCTTGATCAGTTGATTTTACAGAGGTGTTTTGAGACCAGAAGAGGACAGGAACCTAAGTAATATGTGGAGAAACAAACAGCAGGGAGGTCAGAAGGGTTCAGATAAGGGTTGTTATACTCTTGGCAGGGAGGGAGGGAAGTATTTTGGTCTGATTCACACAGGCAGGAGAAGGAAGGGAAAGTTACTCACTGTGTGTAAATCTTTGAGGTGAGAGAGGACCAGAGCACAGACACGCTGTTTGTTCATGGAAAGCAAAGTTGGCCAGGCTTTGCAGTGAATTCTCATCCTCAAACATGGCCTTGTGGGATTAGCAATCCTTAGCTAGGGAACCACCAGCATGGGGCTCATCTCTTTATCTTCTGGATGTTTGTCATGCTGTTAATTTATATGAACAAGCTTAGCAAATAAAATACACTTTGCTGGTGGATCTTTTCCCAGGAATGGATATATGTGTTTTCAGGGTAGCTCCACCAGCTGAACAGCGACAACTCACTGCAGAAGTCGTCACACTAAATCAGAACAGCTCTCACATGGAAAGGCTTTGCTTTCAGAAAGGCATAGAAAGAAATGTGGAATAAATCCTCAATATTCAAATACACTGTGGGGCAGAGTTTGTATCTATGGCCCGGCAGAATTCCCACAAAGGAATGCCTGTGTTCAGCAGTGCCTGGCATGTGTTCGTACGTGCTGGTTAGGATGGAGTCAGCACAGGAGCCATGGAAGCTCAGGACTCTTAATACTGAGGACAGAGATTTTGCCAGGTTACCAGAGTGGCACAAAGTGGCCTTAAATAAGAGACCAGCATTGAGATGCAGGCTGAAAAGCTCACATGAGTCATTGCCCCTTTAACCTGAAGGAATGTGGCTCTTCATGCACTAGCAGTACTCCAGGTCTGAGGCAGATGTCTTGAGATGGGACTGACCACATCCAGCCCGAGATTTTTCACCTAATAGGCCGTCCTATATCAGGGCTAATTAGTGCAGCCTCCCTGTATAACCACTGGAAAGAAATAGGCACCCTTCAGAAACAATTCACCTGACTTTTCTCCCAAGTAACAAGCGATAGGAGCAGAGGAAATGCCCTCAAGCTGCGCCAGGGAAGATTTAGATTGGATATTAGGAAAAATGCGTTCACTGCAAGCACCGTAACAGGCTGCTCAGGGAAGTGGTGGAGTCACCATCCCAAAAGGTACTTAAAAAACATAGAGGCACTTGGGGACACAGTTTATCGGTGGATTTGGCAGTGCTGGGGGAATGGTTGGACTCTTAAAGGTCGTTTTCAACCTAAACCATTACATGATTCTATGACTTACTTTAGATGACTGCTTCAGAATTGAGTAAGTTTCAGTCTAAGATATCTGACCTCAGACCTCTGCTCACATGTAGGCATCTACATTGTAGCTACCTCTTTACATCTGATGAATCCCCTCTGTGTACATCAAAGGCAGCCTATAAATTCAGATTATTATTTCAGACAGGGTTGGTACAGCCAGGGCTAAGGAGACATTTCCCATCCAAGGCTTTGCCTGACTACCTGGATGGAATTGGACCAGATTTCAGCTGCTAATGAGGCCTTATGCTATTTTAGTTTTCCAGCCCTCCTTTATAGCCAGTCTTTAAACCAGTATTCCATTAGAAAAGGACTGATGTTAAAAATAGCAGAAGCAGGAGATCATTTGGAAACAGCTGACTCTGGAAGGGAGACAGTGGTTCCTAATATGGATAGTTGGTAGAGCTAGATGAACCTTACAACTTGTTGCTGAAATGCACATTGGTCAGAAGACACATAACCGGTGCAGAGTAATGACACTGTGCTCCCAGCTCACCATGTTTGTGTGTGCCACTCACTTCCACTCAGCTTCACTTCTCTCCAAGAAACTAGATTAGGGGAGGGTGATGACAGGAGCCTGCTGCAGCAGGAAACGCAGAGTAGAACCACACTAAATTAACCAGAGCAATTTATTCGTCTTGCACATAATAGGATGTGCTTCTCCATCCACAGTTTGTCCCACCAGACAGGGGTATGTGGCACTCCACTGCTTTGCTCCAGGCAGGGAATGACGAATCACGGGCTCCTGATTCTCCCCTCTGAGGAGGGAGAAAGAGCAGCCTTTCTCTACCTATGGTGTGAGGCAGGCATTTACGGGAACTGGGGAGAGAGGCCAAATGAGATTATCAAATACATTAATTTGACAGAGGGAGAGAAGTGGCAGAGTTTGCTCTCACCCATGGATATGTCTCATCTCACCTGCTATTACCCAGGAGAAAATGCTGGGGGAAAATCCTATATACAGAAATTGCTCTGCTCTTCTCTTGTCAGCTGCAGACCCGTGTGCAAAGGGGAACTGCAAGGACAGCCCCACTTTATAATGGAGCTTGATCACTCCAGGAAAGTTCAAGGCACTGACCTGAGATATTTCAGCACCTTGGGGTGCTCCATCCTCATCCTTGTGGCTGGCCATCTCTTTGCTGAGCTCCTTCCAGTTCCTTCACCCTCTCACTTACCAGTACTAAGCCAGCAACTCCTCACACCAAGCTCCCAATTGATTTATGCTACATATAAGGGGAGACAAAAAGCAATTTGCTACTTACATTGTGTCTCTACAGCTCCATGTACCGCTGGGATGCTGTAGAAATAGAAATAGCAGCAAAAAAATCAGAACATTAAGCCTGATTTTTAATCAACCCAGTCCAACCAAGCTGCTTTTAGGGGTTACCACAGTCTGGCAGCACTGTGCCATAACCCAGCTCTCTGTGTACAGAGTGTGTTTTGCTGGTTGGTGTAGGCTAAGCAGGAAGATCCCAAAAGCCAGAATCCCTGCAAACCCCCTCCTCTCAGCCAGACCCAGTGTATAAATACAGCCACTCAGACCTTGCTTGTGCTGGAAGACAATTTATTGCAGCCTTCTCAGGGTGGCCCCCTGCTCTGTTCACCCGGGAGAAGGTGTAATAAATTGCCTGCAGGGAGTCTTTACTCCACAGAGTCTCTTTAGAGATATGAGAAACTTCTGTCCAGTTGGAAGATTTACTTGTGCGAAAACTGACCTTTGCTTGATGAAGGGAACTAATGGGGCTCTGCTACTTAGCACACAGCTCTGAGCTAAGCCATCCATTACACACACATCTTAATAGCAGTCTGGCTCCCATAACATCATTTCTGTTTTCTGCTTAAGTAGGAATGTATTTGTATAAGCGAGCTGTGCTTAGACAAGGGGAGAAGTTGGTTTTGCTTTCCATTCAGCCACCCGAGGGGAGGAAAAAGCAGCATTCTGAAAATGCGTTGGCTTGAGCCACATTTTGAACGTGTTGATGCTGGCAGCATTGTCTTGTCTAATTTGGGGAAGCATTTAGACAGCATGATAGGTACTACGCAGAAATGATGGATGCTGTCAGTGTAGGATTTGTACCTGATTTGGATCAAGCAGCACTAGCTATGTCAGTGCCTACACACAATTTCTCTGACTGGATCAAAGCCATGCAGACTTTCTTTCCATTTTCATTTCAATTTGTGCATTTGCACCTTACACCAGTGGGTGTGATTTGCTGTCATCAGAGAAGCAAGCAGAAAGGTCTGTGAGGGGTCCCATCACTGTGGTATCAAAGGGGTATAGCCAGTGGGTAAGTAAACTCCGTGCTGGCTTTCACTGACAAATCATACCTTCCTGTGCTGCTAACAACACGGTGGAATGGATAGAGGGACTTCTAAACTGATTTAAGATCCTCAGATGAAAGATGCAAGACAGTGCACCCATTGAGTTACCTGTAATAGCCAACATGTAACTCTTGGTAAGGATCAAAGAGCAGGAAAAAGCTGGGCTGGTGCTCAGGAGGGTGTGAGGAAATTCCCCTGGTGACTGAGGAGGGAGAGGAAGGGAGGAAGGCAGCGTGCTGCTGTGATCCAGTCACTGCTCTTGCCTCACACTTGGCGCAGACAACCACAGCATTCCAGGCCAAGAGGAGCCTGCAACAGCCTTTTTGTACAAAGATGCACTTCTCCGGCAAGCTCAGCTCCACAGGACATTTCAGAGTGGAGTGGTTTGTGGAATATATTGACCTGGCTTGATGCTTTTATGGTTTGGTCAGGCCTGGTTCCCCGCCTGGTGAGAGGACAGGGGACTTCCTGCACTAAGGTCAGTGCCTTTCCAGATGGTGCTTGATGCTGTAACCAAACATCAGGGAGGAATGTCCCTGCATTACCACTTTGATTCCTTCCCTTCTCTGTGTTGATACTAGAGCAGTTTGCAGTTTGTGAAGACTCACAGGATGTACAGCCTGGAAGAGAGGAAGAGAGCTGATCTCTATATATTCCTAAGCAGATATCTTAGTATTTTGTATATGAGAAACTGAGGCATAGAAATAAGCAGATGTCCCCAAAATACATGGTTTTCCAGGAGTCCTGTGGGCCAACCTCTTGCAAACACTGAGTAAAATGGATGGGCTGTGGGTAAAGGTGCAGGTTCACCTTTATATAGTACAGTATAGTACAGCTAGTGGGAAAGAAAGAGGAAACAGGCTCAGGTGAAACAATATCCACAGCTTTTCTTTTATTGTTAGCTGTAATTACCTGTCTTCCTGGAATTACATTCACCTCCAGTTTTGTGTATTCTTTGCAATGAGGTGAAAGTTGGCATAGCTCTCTCCTCCTTTCCTGTCCCCTGTATACCAATCCCAGTGAGGGCACTGGGTGAGGGCAGCCTGAACATGGCACAAGTACAGGAGAGAGGGCATGGGATCAGAATCAGAATGAATGCAGAAGGGGAGGTAAAAGGAGTTTTCTTAGCATGGCTTATTCTCATTCCTGGCTGATAACTTAACAGGCCAGCTATTTAGGATGACCACTGTCTGCTTTAAGTGTCAGCACACAAAGTGTGCACCCATGACTATTAGCAAACAGAGCTGGAACATAAAAGGAGCTCTGCAGCCTGAGCTGCTCAGTATACTCATTTAGCATGAGGCACTGGACATAATGACATCTACATTTAAGTCCATTATACCAATACATGTAATTTTTCTTCTCCTGGTTAGTAAATTGCCTCATATTTTTCAAATTATCCTCTGAGGTTTTGAATGACATGGTGAGGGATAATAAGCCAGACCCCAGGATGGATGAGGCACAAAAGGGGTCTTCTCCCTTATCCATCGCTGTGTAATAACAAAGTAAAATGCAGCTGGGAAGGACATGGGATACACCTCTGCCCATTTCAATCCTTTCTCCCGTGTCTGAGTGTGTTTCCCACCTAAAGCAGCAGAAAACATTGGGGAATGTTACTCCCCACCTAACTCAAAATCCTTCTGCTTCATTCTGACTTCGTCCATGAAATCCGATTTTCCCCTTTATTTTCCTTTTTCATGGGAAAAATCATGTTTTCACCAGAGGAAAGAAGAGCCTCTTGGGATTGTTATTCTGGATTTTTTCCCATTTCCTATTCTTACTAGGCTGAAGAGGGTTGTTTTACCTCCCTGCATGGAAGCAGTATCACAGGTCTGTGGGGAAGGTACCCCTCTTGCCAATATTGAGCCCCCAGCTCCTGCCCTTTGGAAAAGGCAGGAACTCACCCAAAAATTCACTGCCACACTGTTATCAGTCACAGTCACCTTGATCGGCAGCAAACACCCTCAGTGCCATCCTTGGCCTCCCCACCACAGCCAGGCAATGTTCACCTCTGTTTTGCACCACGGCGCCAGAATGGGAGTTTTGGAGTGCCTTTTTTTTGGTGAAAAAAATGGTTTTGTTGTTGGATAAAAGCCTTTCGACCAGCTGGTTCCTACCAAAGTCAAACTTCACAAGAAGTAGGATGATATCACTGCCCCAGGACAGATCTACACCTGAAGTAGACAAGACATCCATTTGCTGTGGTCATGTTTAGAAATATCATTATGCTGAAGACCACAGTGAAATAGTTTTACCATTTGGCAGGTTCTGCTTGGAAATAAACACATGGGTTGTGATCTCAGATGCTTCAACAGTATATTTGCACAGTCAGGAACGAGACTGCTCAGAGCCTGCTCCCTGGTAGGTGACTGATGACCCAGTTCAGGCTGATAGGGTATGTCCAGGGCTGGGTGTTAGAAGCAATGCTCATCAATTTTTATTTGACAGCTTCTTTTGGTGATTAAGCACCTTCACAACACTGCTAAATTTGCCCATATGCACACACACAGCTGGGGTTACATATGGAGCCAGCAGTAGCAGCAAGGGATTCTCCATGTCCTAAAGAGCCAGTTATCAAACCGGTGAGTCCAAGGCAGAATCAGGCATGTACCCTGCTGCATTTCAGAAGTAGGCCTGCATATAAGACAAGGGAGAGATTACAGTAGTGCCAGCTTCCCATCACCCAAGGATCGGGATTTTCCACAGCTGCTTTTCAGAGGCACCAAAGTATAAATGTCTGTGCTTGGCTGGTTACGATGGGAATTGCCATTCATCACGGCATGAGGGGGCTTAAGCTGTCTCAGAGCAAGTTGTCAGTTAAGCAACGCTTAATATAGAGCAGTACGAGACATGGCCTCGCAGCTAAAAAGCGTTCAACATTTCAGATGCAGCAGCTTCCAAGCTACCTTCTGCAGTACTCATTATTATTTTCCTACTGCTGAGAGGGAGCAGCCAAGACAGGCACTTTGTGCTCATTACCCAGTGTAATATTCACTGGTCTATTTAATTAAAGCTTAGAAAATGTACTTGATGAATTAGAAGTTACTGGGGTGGGAAAGGAGGGGGGATGCAGAAATAGATTAACACTGGCTGATCTTTTCAACTGTTTAAAAAATTATTTCTTTGGTTTTTACACTCACAAAGCCTTGTGGGGTGTTCCCCCTTCTCACTGATACCTCATTTCTCATAGCAGCGGTTGCTGACTACCAAGGAGCCTCTTGTAGGAGCTGCTTGAGGTTGTGTTGCAAGAGGTCTAGCAGAGCAGAAGTGACAGACACATTGCACTGCCTGTTTCTCCTTCCAGCCCATCCATTATTCCCTGGATCTATCAGCTTCACACCACATGGAGGAATGCTGCCCTCAGGGGAGTCCTCAACAGAAATTTGAGAGCTGCCCCTTAAAACTGATCATCTTGAAACATGCTGTAAGAAAGGACTTAAAAGCTTAACAGGCAAAACAGGCAGAGGAACGTGGATGAGGGAGGAGTATTTCCCAAACACAGCCCAACAGCCCCAAGCAGCTAAATGATTTTCTGAAGGTCATCAGGGAAACCCGTGTCCGAGTCAGGAATTTAACCCAGATTGTTTTGCTTGGTTCATTGCCTTAGCAGCTGGATGCATCTGCCTGCCTCCTTAGTCACTGACATTGGCCACTGTGAAGAGCTGTTTCCTTCTCTGCCTTAGGGAAAGGTGCTAACAGGAAGAGGTCTGACAGTCAGAATCAGTGCGCAGAATGTGTCTTTCCCTTCCCCTTTCCATGAATTCAGGGGAGCCTGCTCCAGTTCGTGTTTTCCAAGCTTGCCACACAGAAAATCCCACGGGAGTTCTCTGCAAATCTGTTTTCTTTTAAGTAGCACCATTTCCCTGGTGCACATGGTTTGCATTTGTCTGGGTGCATGTGTGCAAGCCAGTAGCTCCCCAGCACACTCTCCACTCTGGGGATCACTTGAGAATTGGGGTTTCTTTGTGAAGATGAAGTATTATGTGCAGGCTCTGTGCTCCAAGAGACTCAATCTTGTATAGAAAATGATCTGTGCATGTGCGTCTATGTGGAAAACCTTGGGAAAGATCCTAGCAGCCATAAGAAATGCAATATTGCCCTCTAGTGAGGAGGAGGAGGGTCTCATTTGATCTGATGAAACAAAAAGCTTTCTGGGATTAAGAATTGAAATAAATGTTCCTGTTTTCTTCTGACCTGGGAATTGAAGATCCTACTGTGACAACTTGGAAAGCACTGGTAGTGGTGACAAGCAAAGGAGGGCCTTCAAGACTCACAGAATGTGTAAAATTACCCTTTTCCTCCACAAATTCAGCAGATGGAAAGCCAGCTGCACTCGGGAGAACAGATATAGTAAGAAGATTTTTAATGTAGCATCAGTTTTGCATTTCTAAAGCCCAATGTATTTTTACTTGCCAAAAAATGGGAGAGAGGTGGTTTTAAAGACAAGAGGTGAAACCCAGTGGAAACCAGGAAAAGAACTGTAAGACCATGTTGTGCTTCATGATCCCTGCATTCAAATGTGGAGGGTTGAATTTGGGGTTTATTTTTATGTCTCATTTGAACTCTCCTGGAGGGGCAGAAGAGGGAGATGACAATAGCAGGAGCTCCCCAGCAGATGAACGTGAGCTCAAAATGTTCCTGTCACTCTAGCGAGCATGAAGTTGGTTGTATCTGTCAAGAAATAGACTGCTCTGAAAAGCCTTCAGAAGACATTTAGGAGCACTACAAAGCTTTGACCTTTACCCCTAAGAAGGTTATATTTAAGGCTCTTGATTCTGCAAATAGCTCAACATGGGCAACCCCTCCAGTGCTAGTGTGAAGCCCCAGGAGTGCCAGCAGGTCTCTGAGCTCCACTCCCAGGGTCAGAGAATAAGGTTTCCCTGTAACTGGACCCTGTATCTCAACCCATGTTTCTAAGGCATCTTGTTCTTTTAAGTTCCTGATGCAGACAGCAATTCTCTGGCACCTTCCCTATTCTAATTGCCTCTGACAAGGCATAGTAGTAGTGGAATTTATGTAGGGAACATTGCTGCCACAGTACTGTGACTTAAAGATCACTGTAAAGACAGGGTGGGCAAACAGATGTGGTCTTTTCCCTACTTAAAACACAAAGCAAAATTCACTTTAATCACTCACTAAACCTATCCGGGCTTTCTTCGTTACTGCTGGAACTCACAACACACTTATACAGTAAAAATCAGTCATTAACTGACAGTATCCTGAGCTTTTTTCCCCAAAAAGGTCACAAGGCAGATTTAAGAGCTGGGAGCCAATTCAAGCCAGTGGTAAAACTCTCATGGAAGCCACTGACAAAGGATCAAACCTTCAAAGCAGGCAGGACATGGAGTACTGAATTAATTCATACATATCACACGCTTTCAACGTAATTACAAATATCTGGGTAATCAGCCAAGGCAAAAGGGTGTTTTTTTCTGACACTGAGGGTTTGGGCTGCTCAGCTTTCTACTGAGCTCCGAGAAGTCATCTCAGCTCAAACCAAAGCAGGTTATTGGCACCCCTAGCATCACTGCTGACGGTGCTGATACCTTACACACAGTCCTTAGCTACTGCTGGTGGAGTACTCTGCAGCCATAGCTGTTAGACGCTGGCTACTCAAATACGGAGAGAAGTCTTTATAAAACTTGCCTTATGCACAGCTGATGTGGACAGGGAAGGAACCCCACACTGGGTTTTTTTCAGTGAATTTGTACAAGATGCAGGTTAACAGCACAAAAATGGGCAAGTCGGGTAAAGGAGTGAAGGAGGAATGCCAAAATGTGGTGGCGAATGGAGGGGAGTTCACAAGCAAATAATCATAAAGGATTATTTGAAGCTTTCAAACAGAACAAAGGATCATTTAGAAAGTAAATTACCCACTTGATGATCCAGCCCCTTTGGGGGGTGGTGACTGAACGCAGCCTGGAGTACACACGAGCCTGCCCTCCACCAGCATGAGCAAAGAAACTTTGTTTTTGGTGGACTCATCATGACTCCATTGACCACACTTTTCATGCAGTGAATGAGTTTTCTTGTTTTGCCCTAGCTCTCCCCTGTGTCTCACCTTTCTTCCTTTCCCTTTCAGGTTCTACATCGAAAGCATCTCTTATCTAAAGGACAATGCCACCATTGAGCTGTTTTTCTTGAACGCCAAGTCCTGCATCTACAAGGTAAGGATTTGGGAAGCTCTGCGTGACACCGGGGTTGGCTGAAACACCTGCATCTGCTTTTCCTGCCCCAAAGTTTATACTGGTTACACACAGAATTCAAGGTACAACCTCCTCCTCCCTCCCTCCTGTCTCTGCACTTAGCATCAGTTTCCATGTCAGAGAGGTGTTCTGAGGTAAAAGACGCCTGGAAGTAACCCTTGCGGTTGGCAGGAGGGAATCTGCAGCTGCTAAAATTACAAACTGGCTTGTTCTTAAGAGGACACGTCTGCGTTTGCGTTAAATGAAGCCGCCGCGAGGCTCCGGGCGCAGTTAGGGGCTCCCGCCCGAAGAGGGCGGCAGCGGCTGCGGCGCGGGCGCCATGTTCTGTGCGGGAGGGGGGAGGCTGTGAGGGTGCGTGTGTGTGCGCGAGGGAGGGTGGCGGTGCCGGAGCCGTGAGTGTAGGACCGGGGCGGGGGGGCTGCGGTGTCAGCGGACCTATGGCCGTGTGTCTGTGGCAGGGCGAGCCGGTCTGTGGGAGTCCTTGTAGCGGTCTTCTGATGCCCGAAGGGCTGATGGGAGAGCTGGAGAGGGGCTTTTTACCAAGCGTGTAGGAATAGCACAAAGGGGAATGGCTTTAAACTGAATGAGGGGAGATTTACATTAGCTATTAGGAAGAGATTCTTTACTATGAGGGTGCTGAGGCGCTGGCACAGGGTGCCCAGAGAAGCTGTGGCTGCCCCATCCCTGGCAGTGTTCAAGGCCAGGTTGGATGTGGCTTGGAGCAATCTGCTCAAGAAGAAGGTGTCCTTGCCCATGGCAGAGGGTTGGAACTGGAGGAGCTTTAAGGTCCCTTCCAACCCAAACCAGTCTGGGATGCTATGATTCTATGATGGAGTATGTGGATATATGCATAAGAGGGGATGAGGGTGTCTGGGGATACATCCTGAAGATCACCTTGTATAGGAGCAAGCCATGCATAGGGAAGTGTTTCTTTGTACCAGAAATAGCCCTGCCTGGTAGGTGACTGAAAACACCTATCTGCTGTCACAGACACTACTCAGAGCTGCCCATTGCAAGGCACATTGTGTTCCAGAGATAAGGGTGTCCTGGCATGGCCTTCACCCCTCCACTGCAGCTCTTACTGCAGAGCTGTGAAGCCTCTGATGCCACAAGCGCAGGTACAAGTAAAAGAGCAGAGCCCAGTTAATGAAGCAGGCTCAGAACCCGCTGAGGTGCATGTGTGTAGGATGGAGAGAGGCTTCTCATCAGCTGGGATTCCCTGAGAGGATCCCTCCCACCTCCCTCTGTGCAGGCAGAGGCCATTCCTGGTGACTCACCTCCATCTGCCAGGGAGGAAGTGGTAGGAAAAGACAGCTGGAGTGATTGTGCCACCACCCCACAGCCCTCAGCAGCTTTGTGCCCTGCTCAGCCAGCTACCTTATACCTAATCTAGAGCCTTGCCTCCTGACATCTGCATGTCCTAAAGTGCAGGGGCTAACATTGCATCAAATGCAGGGTAGGAGCCAGAAAATGCGTTTTTTCCAATGCCCAGGAAAGAGGCGGGGCTGCTGAGCTGAGCTGTGCAGAGCTTTGCTAGCTGGCAAGGCTGCAATTAGATGTGCTTAGTCAGCCCTCTGCAGCAACAAGCCCAGTGAGCATCCCATTTTGGTTCCTGGGGAAAGTTCCTTTTTGAAGCATTGCCAGGAAAAGCTTACACTGTTGTTCTTTTTCTGAAGAAATCTTAATAAGAAGAAAAGGGGAAGGGGAAAAAAAGTGCCTACAGATCTAGGTTGGTCTATTTTGGTCTGACCTCTCCTGAAACCATTACTTTGCACATTCGAGCTGGCTGTCATCTTTATCCAAAATAGCCCTGCTGGATTCCCAGTCTCCCATGCGGGTCCTTCCCCATTTGACTTCCAGCCACAGTAAGCCATGCTGTGCTGTTAAAATAGGTGTTGAATTTGGGTGCAAAGTCTCCACTGGGATGCAGGGCAAGCACGCAGTCAGCATTCCTGGGGGATTCCTCTAGGTGTAGAAAGGGGAATTCAGTGCCTAAGCACAGCCAGTGCTCGTCATCCCTGCAGCTAGCAGTCGGTGTTTTATGCTCCCAGACCTTGAAATCTTTGTTGCACCAGTTTTCTCACTGGACTTGCCATGTCCAGTGAGACACCAGAAAGACCATACTGTGTATGAAATGTGTGGTTCATAATGCTATGCTAGCACCCAAGACTTTTCCTGTTAGTTCTTATAACACACAGCATCAAATGTTCCCATGCTCAAGCTGGGAAAGAATAAAGCTGAGGCCTGTTTAGTTTGGGGCTGCTGGTCTGCTGGGTTGCCAGCTGACTGCATTGGGTACTCACCACTCCTCCTGTTGTATGATGAGGCATTCATGGACCAGCACACCCAAACCCCAGCAAGCCATTGTTGCTCAGAGAGGCCAAGCCACATTTGTACTACCAGGGCTTTGCATCAGGCACCATCCCTTGGTCACTCAGGCTGCTTAGTTACTAACAGGTTCTGGCACAGGTTTTGGCCTGTGCCAACAAGCCCTGTCCCAGGCATTGCTTGGGCACTGTTCAGGGATGAGCACCTGCTCCCAAGAGGCAACCCAGTGGAGGTAATCCTATACAGAAATAGGGATGGGAAGAAGAGTGTTTAGTCATGCACTACACTGTGCCATGTACCCTTAGGGCTCTGACCCACTTCACCTACTCATATAGACTCGCCATAACATCGACTTGTGGTTGCAGAAGCTGGTTTGTCCACACAACACCCCTTCCTCCAAGACAGGAGGAACACCAGGCACTTTGTTTCTACTCTATCGCTCCTTCCCATGGGATGTATCTGTCTTCCCCAGCACAGTCCTGCCTGCAGCTGAATCCTCATCTCACACCAGCAGCTTCCCTGGGCACATACACATCATTAGTGCAGGTGCCTGCCTGAACCAGGCAGCTCAGCTGAACAGGGGAAGGTGTGTTTATCTCCCACTGCAGAGCTCGTTTTCACTCCTCAAGGAGTCATTGTGAAGGAGGTGAAGGAAGTGCTTGTATTAAAAAGCTGGCACTGGTGAAAGCCAAGGACACCTGGATCTTATCCTCTGTTTTGTTCCTTTTGTTTTTGATTTTGCCAGAGACAAGCCAACGCAGTGACTGTGGCTTGTAAATGAGGTGTGGCCATGATTTGGCTGGAGCGTGGATCACAGCACTCATCTATATTTAGATCACTTGTCTCTTGCCAGATGAAGTAGAATATTAAAAACAGCAGCTTAAATAAATAAAACAGAAAAGCCACTACAGAAGCGAGCTGAACAGTGACCCAGTTTACATGGCCATATACGTCAGAGCCGACACAGGAGCTCTGGTTGCAGAATAGAAGCCTAAACAGTATCTCTGCAAAAGCCCACTAGCTTCCCAAAATCAGGGGCCAGAGACTCAGGAACACACATCTGGCCACAAGATTAATGCTTGTGCCTCCTGTCCCAAGCATCTTTGATGCCAAGTTTACTTCCCACACGTTTAGACAGAGCAGTGCTTGGACTCCTCGGTTCTGTGGCTGCTATCTGAGGCACAGAAGGACAATCAGAAAATCCTGTGGGACCACCAGTGTCCTTCATGGGACTGTGGTGTCCAAGCAGAATGCTCACAATTTCACCTTACCTTCCAAGATTGCTTTCACTGGGAGCTGGATCCTCTAGAATGCAGCAGTGACAGTTTGCTGTCACAGATCATGCTCAAGGCACCTCCAGTCCCAGTGCTCATGGCGATAAAGGGGCTGAAACCAAAGCTCCCATCCTGCAGGAGGAACTATGGTTCTATTTCCTGTGAGTTTACCCTGGGCAAGAGCCAGATGAGTTCTGCAGGGGCTTTGACACAACTCAGTGAAGATAAACTTTCTCATTTCCTTGCTTCTGTGAGCCAAGGGCAATCTGTGTTCCCCTGAAGCATCTGGGGGAGAAAAAGTGTATTCCCCAGACTACCCTTCACTACATCACACAAGAAAATTTTTATTACTCTGATCCTCCCCATTCCACCTGCCTTCTCCTCCTTCCTCCCCAGGAATCCCTTCATGCCACATCCAGTTACACTTCATTTACCATGCCATTACACTGAATATTTGGCTTTCTCCATATCTGAGTGGGCAGGTTCTCCCTCACTTTGGCCTCCAGGAGCACAGGGAATGCTTTGAAGTCCAGCCAGGAGAGCAAGCTGGCACTGCACGCTTCACCATGCAGTAGCCAGGTGGAGATGCACTTCCTTATGGGAGCTCACACTCAATTTCTTTTTCTTTCTTGTTTTCTTCACCTTTCAAGGAACTCATTGAGGTTGACAGTGAAGTGGTGTTTGAACTGGCTGCATACATCTTGCAGGTAGGCACTCGCCTTCTCTCACTTTGTGCTTCCTCAGGTTGCGTTACATCTTTTGATTTGCCAAATCCCAAATAAGAAGTGCAGAGATTCCCCAACTGCAGAGAAAGATGTCTTTACACAGTTTTCATCATGCATACCAGTGCAAAATAAGGACAGAAGTCTCTCAAACCAAACCACTGCATGCATGGAGCACATTCCACTGCCCAACGCTTTGCATACATCAATGTATTTTATGTTTGAGCTGACATAGTTATCCGAGACCCTGGGGTATGATGTAAGCCAGAGGACATCTAAGTGATTAATGTGCTTTACTAGGTGAAATCAATATGCAAAGGGTTCTTCACCAGTGACGTGCATTTGTTTCCCAGTGGAGCTTGGCCTTCTGATGATCTCCATAGCTTCTGTATACACAGCTGTCTGTATTCTCCGATGTGGGCAGAACAGCTTAAAAGAGTTTCCAAAGAACTTCTCCAGAAAGAAAGAAAAAATTGCCTTTGAAAGTCCTGCTCTTGAGGAAGAAGGAAAGGGTCAGAGAGCAAATTACCCCCTGCCTTTGGGAAATGTGTTTCCCAAAGAGGAATCTTTTCAGGGTAGCAGAGGTGCTTTTTGTGAAAGCTCTCATTCTAGGAGCATGTCTGTGGGAGCAGATCAGAGATAACTGTCAGATGATCCTTGTTCCCCTTTCCTACAATGTAATTCTAACTATTGTTTCCCATCAGCCATGAAGCAAAACAGCTCCTATGAGGAGCCATGTGTGCAGAGGAGCCATCTCATCAGGATGCACTAATAAATAACGATGCTTTGCTCTTCCACAGCACTTTCCATGTTAAAGAAGCAGTTAATGCAGAGGGATTTGAATCTTCATTAAATTGTTTTATGTAACAAAAATGGAGCGAGAGAGTCAGGATGGGGGACTCAATTAAAAGCACATTATAGAAATCACATACTGGCTGTTGAGGGAATACACATCAAACAACAGGCTCATTGTGAGAAGCAGCAGTGGGGTTATGAATCTTTTGTCTGCTCATCCTAATGAATAACTGGAGCACTCAGTAATTGTGTACATCTTACTGTTGTTCAGCCAGATCCAGATCTGCCACTGTAGCCCTGTGGTTGTTTCTCATCACAAACACAGGATGTTACGTGAATTCCTGTAGTAGTTTGATGTGTAACTTAATAGAAACACTCAAAACAAGCCACACCTCTGCTGTCTGTATCCAGAAATTACTACAACCCATGTTAGTGACAGGATCCAAGCAAAATAGGAGGGATCATACTGCATTTTGTTCTACTGCTGACTGCAGCATGTAGGTCAAAGTACTGAAGGATGAGGATATGACCAACAAAATTGGTTTGTAAATTCAGTATGCTCATCCCTGTGCAGGCCAGGGCATATCCTCTGGGTTTTTCTCTGTATTGAACTACAATCACAATATGATCAAGGACTCCTTCCTATGAACCAGAGGAGAGCTTGTCTGTCCTTCAGTTCTCTCACAGGGAAATGGGAAGATAGTAAAGGACTGTCAGAACTCCAGTGAGTTAGTCTGCAGCCTTATTTCAAGTTGTGTTGCCAGAACAAAGTAAAGTTTCACCAAAGCTCTGAACTTTACTCCAGCCTCAGGACTGAAACATCACTGGATGTGAGCTGACAGGTTTTGTGGGTGGGTGGACAGATGTAAAGACAAAAGACCTGGATGCAAAACCCTGTCCTCTTGGCAGTGGAAACTCACAAATGACACACTTGCACTGTGCTTTCTGTGTAGCTGATGGCAAATGAGGTGCTTTAGCAGGCATCATATGAAATTCATATTGCCTGTGGGAAATACAAAATGCACATTACATCTATTGAGGAGAGGACTCACCAGATTTTGAGGGTTCGTGCAGTAAAACTCAGGTACTAATCTAGCTGCTGGAGTAGAAGATTACCGGCCCTTTAACATCAGGCTGTGATGCTAATAAATAGAAATATCTAGATATATAAGTAAGGGAGCTGAAAACTCCCCCAAACACCCATCAAAGACTTAGAGAAAACTGTGTCTGGCATCACCTCAGAATCTGCCAGCTTTTGGAAAGTCTAAACACTAGAAAATAACTGGGATACTTGTAAAAAGAGTCAGGGGAGTTGCAATTTCAGAGGCTGAAAAGTCACTGGGACTTCAAAGATCTTCTAGTAATGTAACAACCACATTGACCCCAAAAATTACTTATTTACCAGCATTATTTCCTGCTGCATCTTGGGTATCCACTAGCGGAATGAGGAATCATCTGGCCCTGTATTAGACAACCCTTTTGTTTGTTAATCTGCTCAGCTCACTGTGTGTATCACAGCACTTGACATTCGAGACTGGTTCCAAAAAGTGCATGAGGAATCAATTACAACAGGAAATTGCTGCTAAATGAATTCTGTGAATGGAAGCTCTTGAGCAGCCGTTTTATTGATTTTTCTTCTGGTTTTAATGCTATGTTGTTAATTTTTCTTTCTCATTTTACAGGAAGCAAAGGGAGATTTTTCAAGGTAGGTGAACTTAAAAGTTTTTGCCTTCATGTGGTGTGGGAATGAATCTGGTAGAATCACTGTGTGAGAGCTGTGACTCAGTTGTAGCTGTGTAGCAACAGGAATGCACTGCTAACATAGACATCATGTTTCCTGCAGTAATTTCTTCACAAAACACAGCCTTTGACCAGAGCGTGCCTTGCAAACAGCATTGTTTGTGACTTTGTTGTTGACAAATCTCTTTATATGCCCATGAAGTTCAGGAAATAGACTAGTCTTCGGAAGGAAATTCCTAAGGAAGTGACTCTACAATCACTGTGAAATCACAGATCCAGCCAGAGGCAATTTAAAATTCCATCACTAATGGATATTTCAGCTTGAATTTGGACAGAGTTCTCAAAATCACAATTTAGCTAATGGGTTTTGTTGAACTTCCACTATCCCTTGAGCCAAATCTTCAGACTTGCTGTAAGAAATTCCAAGAGGTGGCTGCGCTTCATATCTTGAAGATGTTAATGAAATGCGCAAGAACTTTTGTTGACAGCTGACAGTATCTATCAGTTGCACTTTAGTAGCATACAATGATCAGATGGCGGTTTCATACACCGTGTGAGAAATATGGGTGCTCTTCATTTGAAACTCAGGAGAGCTCCTGATGCTAAAAATGTCACGTACTCTATTTATTACTCTTACTGACCTGAACATGAGTTCAGCTCGAGGACCACAATATCCGTTGAAGTTCGTTTCAGAGAAGAAAACAAGGTGTGGATGGGCAGTGAGCCTGAAGAGGTGTCTTAATATTGTCAGCATTGAGACACACAAAGAGAAGACTGTAATGATACTCTGTGCACCATAAGAGGCTGAGAAGAACAGGCAGGGTCCACTTTTTGGTGGACTGGGACTTCTAGGCAGCTAAAATTGGGACAAATCAGTGAAAAGGAACAGTGCATTGCAAATTGTGGAATCTGAGACAACATAAGGTAACCTGTGCTAAAAGGAAGTTTAAGTTCTGCCTTATCACTTCTCAAAACCTTAATCAACTTGCAAAATCCTGACATGCATCTGACAGCAGAAACACAAGCCCAGTCTTGCTTCATTTTTCAGTTTCACCCCAACTCAGCAATCAGCAGTGCTTGTTTAGGGGGTCATGGGAGTGAATGTGGCTCTTTCACTTTACGGTCTTGTTTTCAATGCACCACCAAGTGCTCAGACCTGAAGAGCCAGACCAAGCAAAGTTTTGCCATTCAACCCTGTGATAAACCACATCTTCCATGCATTCCACAACACGATTTGGTTATGAAGGACAATACATAAATGTTTCTCAGAATATCATGGACATTGCAAAAACACACCTAGATAGTGTATATTCAGGGTCTGAAATGTAGAATAGAAAGGAATCAGATGGCTTGGAGTCACAGGACCAAAAGCATTTTATCTTCAAGTATCTTGTTTCCAGACCGGAAGTGGAAACAGACAGTGGACAGCATCCATCTCCTAAAAGCTGTTTGACATTCCTTGTAAAATGAATGGTTGAGTTCATCACAGTGTATTTTTCTAGGCCACAGAGAAATGAGGAGTTTTCTCTGAGAGCACAGAAGATACCTCAACACACAGTGTTAGCTGTTTCCTCCACATCAGTATGGCAGTCACCACCATCCCCATTAGAACAGTTAGCTGTTCGCCCTTTGCACCTGTGGATCACAGTGGTTTGAAGTGGAAGAGGAAGTCTTTACATCAAAGTCAGGCAGAGAAGTGGTGTCATAGTAACAACTTGCTGACACTGCCAGGGGTCTTAATGTATAAATGGGCTTTGGTGGCAAAGCAGTCTGCCATATTAGTGGAGTTTAAAGCCTCTTCTCAGAGGAAGGTAGAAGAATGCTACCATGACCCTCCATGGCCTAGAAGAGGACTTAACATCTCCAGGGATGTGTGTTCAGCAGCTCCCCTTTGATGTGCACTGCCATGGGTTTATGTGCTGTGTGAGATCCAGGTGCTACTGAAGTCATCATGAGGTCATTGTGGCCAAGATTTTGCCTGCTGAGATTTGTGGTTATTCTTATCAGCAGCATGAAATGTGGGAAGCAAATCAAGCCTGGGGCCAGCAAGAGTAGCTGCAGATGGAGACAAATGCTCTGACTTCTCTTAGGGCTGAAATTAGCTTCAGTGTTTGAAGTTAGTTGATGTTGAAATGCTGTCTAAAACAGAAGTGGCTACTCTTTGAAACAGAGAAGCTCTGCAGTTGTGAATGTCTTGCTGCTGAGATATAAAGACAACATGTTGTGCATGGCAGCATACATAGTGTGAAGGCTGAACTCTTGAACTCCCACTTTGGTTTTGAAGAAATCAGTTAATTTTTAAGGGTTGCATGCTTGGAATGCAGACTACACATTTCCCATACCTGTCCTGCCTACTGCCACCACCAGATTTATATAGCCTGTGAGTCTACAAGTTTTCCTTTGGTCTTGATCCAGAAAAGTGCATAAGCACTGGCTTGTTGGTAGTGATGGGAGGATTGCTGTTATAAAATCATAGAATAGTTAGGGTTGGAAAGGACCTGAAGATCATCCAGTTCCAACCCGCCTGCCATGGGCAGAGACACCTCCCACTAAACCATATCACCCAAGGCTATGTCCAACCTGGCCTTGAACACTGCCAGCAATGGAGCATTCAC
>JAOEHY010033033.1:0-23659 GCA_025447955.1 Psilopsiagon aurifrons
GGGTTGCCCAGGGAAGTTGTGAATGCTCCATCACTGGCGGTGTTCAAGGCCAGGTTGGACATAGCCTTGGGTGATATTGTTTAGTGTGAGGTGTCCCTGCCCATGGCAAGGGGGTTGGAACTAGATGATCCTAAGGTGCTTTCCAACCCTAACTATTCTATGATTCTATGAATTTGGGGAGCTGCTTGTTTTATAGCCTATCTTGAGTTAAAGACAATTTAAGGTGACTCACCTATAGCAAGTTTGACATTCCCTAAAATCTTGAAACTGGGAAGTACTATCAAGGGCTCCAATCTCCAGATCATTGTAAATATCTGAAATATATGATTCTGTATACGTAGCAGGTCTCTGAGAGCCCTTCTATGTGCTATTTGTCAGGGAGCTCTTCGATGGACAATAAAGCAATGGGGCCTGAAACAGCTTCTGTTTTTCATGCTCCTTTTCAGCAATGGTAGGAACTTCTCACTACATCCTTGAGCTGCTGCAATTGGGAACCCTGAGCTGCAACTAGGATGATCCTGTCATTTGCAGGTGGGACATGCAGGTCCTCTCCACCAACCATGGGAGAATTGTGTCTGCTGGCCCTGATAAATCCTTGTATGCAGGACAGCCATCACCATCACAGAGGGACTGCATGAATACAAGTTTCAAAATATGAAACTCCAGTATATGTCTGCTTTTGAGGAGAGCGAGGGATTTCCCAGACAAGGGAGGACTTGAGAAACTCTATAGATTTGATGTCAGTGGTATTATCATATGAATTTCTGCCATTGTTTAACATGAAAAAGAAAAATGAGCCATGAAAGGATGTGGGAGAGGGGATTTAAAAACAGAATCAAGAAGGAAAATGTTTCTCTTTCTGTTTGCAGCCTGTCTGTCTAACAAATCTCCTTCCCAAACAACTCTACATAAAGTAAGTAGCACATACTATCAGTGGCTCAGCAAGGCGCTTCTGCAGCTGCTGGTATTTAGTATGCAGCTGCTTGATTTTATATTTTCCAGCAGCCTGCTTATTCAGAAAGACTATTGCTGTAGAAAGAGATATGGGAAGCCATTAGCTGGCTTTTATTCTTCGAAGTGCAAAACAGAGGACAATGGCTCAGCTGGGACTCTAATGGTAGTGTTTACATAAGCTATGGGCCTAGTATGAAATCAGTTCTAATGGTCAAATATTACATGCTTAATATCTGTTTTAAAGGCATAACAAGTAAAGCAATTTTTCTTTAAGGATTATATTCTAAAACTACAGTTATACCCATGACTTCCCAGAAGAGATGGTCAGTTAACAGCAATACGAGTTCTTTGATGCTTTGTTGTTCTAATATTGACTGCAGAAATGGGCTGTGCAAGAACAAATTTTCAGAACCAAAATGCAGTTCATTAACCCCATCTCAACGAGGCAGTTACTCGTGGAGTAGAGAAGCCAGAACTATTTGAGGTGGAAGAAAGGAGTTGCTGAGTAAAATGGGATCTAAGGAAATCACAGCTCTGGGAGGAAGGTGTGTAACTTCATGCATTCAGCTGTCTACAGATACTCAGAAAGCAAATGTATGTGAACTAATGAGTTTTGCATAGTGTCTATCGCTGTCATATTCGGGGTTGCAAGGATTGAGATCATCTGAAATTAGGTGCTTTTGCCTCTTCGTTTAACTCTGACTGTGCTCAGATATGAACAAATCTGATAGCATGACAATTTCTATGGTCGAATTTAACAACCCTCTTACACAGAGAGGAAACTGCCCTTTGGCATTAAGTTTATCAGTGCATTGAGAAGAGTATCTGCATGGTGAAAGGACCAAATCTTAATCTTTATCTTCTCAACCTGAGTACTTCTACCCTGGATCCTCAGCAGATTCATCCAATTTCTCAAAGGGAAGGTTAGAATGTGGAGGAGTTAATTTGATTTTCCAGTTTATCCGTTGTTTAATTCAACTGAAACTGAAAATGGCTGTGTGGATAATTTTAGATATCTGAAGTTTCTTATCTGCAGCTTTATGTAAAACAAGTTTGTTGTTTTTTTTTTTCCTATAAGAAACTAATGAAAAGAAAAGCCAGCCAACCAAAATCCAAAACTAAGCACATAAATGCTATGTAGTTCTTGAATTCTCTGATTTGTTTGGCCTATGGTAAAAGAGAATGGTGATAGCCTTCTTAGAGCTTTCTTAATTTATGATCTCTGCTTTATATCACATATCTTGTGATGCATTGGTGGAGTAGTGTTTATACACTACAATATCATAATTTTACTCTGTCAACACACAGAAAGGCTTGGGTAAATACCCACTACAATATCTGAGTAGTTCAAAGACAACAGTTAGAGCAACACATTGTGGAGATAACTGATATTCTATGTAATTATATACGATCTCTTGAACCATCATAACTAAAGTGCCACAGGTAACACTGGAAAAAGACAACTAGAGATTATGTAAAGTTGGAAATTTGGCTGTATGAAAGGCTTCTCCAGTGTTAAAAATAGCAAGTTAGTGTTAGAAGCAGAGAGAAGACAGCTAAACAAGATGAACCCAATTAGGTGAACAAGGAATACAATACAGCATTGAAATTACAAATTAATGATAGCCTTAAAGGCAAAAGAATACCTGTTAGCACAGGAAGAAAGGAGCTAAAATCTGTGATGTTTGAAAAGTAAAGCCAAACTGTTATACAGGCTCACTTACACAGCCACCTACAGAGGTACTAATAGGGCAGCAGGCTTGATGTCTGCCTGTGCGGGGGACCCCTAAGAGAGCCACGCTCTCCATATTCACAGGGGCAGTTCAAATGGTTTCATCAATACTGAAGTACAAAGCCAACAGGCTCTGCCTTGATAAGGAACATTAACTACAGCTTCCAGCCTAATAGATCACAGCAGATTGTAGGGCAGCAAGGGAGGGATGCAGGAAGAAGAGCAAGGATGCATGATGCATCTGTTTGGAGAATAGAAAGCAGACATCACTGGCAGCTGCTTAATTACATTTTGACAGCTTTCACTTCCAAACCCATAGCTTCCCTCTTTTTTAGATGATTGTTGAGGGCCTAAGGGGCCTGAAGGTATTTTGATGAAGAATTAGAAGAAGGACAGGAGCAGAGGGGAGTGAAGGCAGTTAGCACAAAGAAAGTTGCTTGTTGTAGCATGTGTTGATGCTGTGCCAAAAATTCTGTGCTGGCTAGGGTATGACAAGTCTTGCCAAGCAGCGGGACTGAGGCAGGCTCTATAGGTACCCAATGAAAGGAAGGAGTGGAGATGGGACATGTGGGAAATGGTAGGGCAGAAGTGGTTCCCTGAATTGCAGGGAAGGAGAGAAAGGCAGGTTTGCTGGGAGACTTTTGGTCTTTCCAAGTGGGAAGTAGTTCCTACTCTCCTGAGGGATACTGTAGCTTGTTTAGTCTCCTTGGTGAGAACTTGTGCCATTGTAGGTCAAAAGTGCAAGGTCTTTCTTTTAAGGCTATAATTCTGAGGAAGAAAAGAGTTATCAATATTACAGAATTTTCTGTGGCATCTATCTCCTGCTTAAATCTGCCAGTCACTGGATTTGTGTGCTGGGATTACTGCTCCTGACACAGAATAAGTGGCAACACCTCCCATTTATAACATGCCTATAATAAGTGAGAAAAAAGCTCAACTAATCAAGGGAAATTAAGGTGAAAAATAATTCCCACACAGTTTTATATCCTGGCTGTGCTCTCCTCCTTAGTAACTTCCTTCTTTTTGCCACTGCATACTTAGCCTATTTCCTTAAAGAAATTAGATCTTTGTGTGGCTGTAACTGTCCCCCTACAAATTTTTAGAACTGATGGTGAATATTAGCTAAATATCATAAAAGAGTAAAATCTACATTTCTGAAATTTTAATGAAATTCAATATCTGGAAAGAAACCTTCCCATTATCCTACCCAAGCAAAGTAAACTCACCCTTTCTTAGAGAATTAGTATTTTTATGCTTGCATTTCTTTTCAGAAAAGAGGCAGAAAAAACCAGACAAATCCTTTTTACTTGAGCAGAAGGAAGCAAAGCATTACAAAGGAAAAAAAGTTTTTTAAAGGAACTAACCATAGTTCATAAAGACAGCATTTTCCTCAGAAAGCCTAGAAAAGCGACAGCATTGTACACAAGCAGCTGTATCATGATTTGGGAGAACTTATTAGGGACAGATTCTTAACAAACTATCATAGAATCATAGAATCAAAGAATAGTTAGGGTTGGAAAGGACCTTAAGATCATTCAGTTCCAACCCCTCTGCCATGGGCAGGGACGCCTCACATTAGGCCCTGTTGCCCAAGGCTCTGTCCAACCTGGCCTTGAGCACTGCCAAGGATGGAGCATTTACCAGTTCTTTGGGCAACATTTTCCAGTGCCTCAGCACCCTCTTGATAACTTATGCTAGTACATAATCCGAACAGAACCACACTGCACAGACTGCACTTTAGAGTAAATAAAAGGAAGAGATTGAAGTGCTGAAAGAGAATTAGATTAGTAGAACAGGAATTTCTAAGGATGAAAAAAGCTGAGCAGAACACACTAAACCACTGACACTGAAGCATAAATAACCCTGAGAATTTGTTCAGAGTAGCCAGAGATATATGTATGAACCAAACTCCATACTGTACAAGCAAAAAGGAAGTTCTTAAAACTCCCTAAGCCTCACAGAAAAGAAGATGATAAGGCATAACACACTGGTAGCAGCCATATACTTTCCTTGAGAAACGTGGCATTGCACCATCTGGAGCGCGCACCTGGTCAGTATGATACTGTAATAGGCATCAACGTGGACATTAGTAAATTGTTGGATCAGGACTGTGTGAAAGGGTTTTTGGAAGCATGCACTGTCAATAAGCCAGCACTGCATGGCACTACTGTTTAGGAGTGCTATCGCAAGGTGCTGATCCTGAACGGAACAATGTTCCATACAGAACAATGCTTAGCTGTTTCGCTCTGATTGAGGCATTGGAGGAATCCAGAGTAAAGGGGCAAATTCTCTGGGGTTTTCTTCTTTTTTTTTTTTTTTTTTTTAATTTTCCTTGCTAAACAGCTCTGGGGCTTCTGACAAATGTATGAAACTATAAAGATCTGCATTTACCATTGCATGAACATCAAGGCAAATAAGTTTTACCCTGCAAATTCTAAGACAAGGGGAGGACTGCAACTCATCGTGGCAATGACAATCCTAAATGAAAAACTATTCCATAAAGGCTAAATGTAATTGGCCTCTATCTCCTGCCTACGGCTTTCTCTGTCACATCCTTGGTGATGTTGAAAATGAAATAGAACCGGTAACAGCAGTCCTCCTGTATGCAAAGATTAACAACTGGTGCTTTGCCTTTGGAGTGCTGACTGTAATCTAGCTGACATGGTTGAGTTTTCAGGCACCGGGCTCAGTGCATCTCTATCACAACACTTCCACTAAATGCTGGTGTCATTCTCAGTTAAAAGCCAACGATACATACATCATGCATGATTGTCACATCAGAAGAATCTACCCCTCCAAATTTAGATCCATCATCATTCACAGCCTCTCTAAGGACAGCCAGCCTCCCACCCAGACTGCCTCGACCTGATGGATGTCTCCTGAGTTGCTCATCCTTCAGATAAATTTGGTAAAGTAGACAGCAGCCTTTGGGGTGGCAGATTCCTGAGGTCTGAAGGCAGAATCTGACAGATGGGAAGAAAACTGGTTAATGGTTGAATAGCTTATGCTGCAGTGTCAGAGCTTGACTTACTAGTGTTTATTCAGAACCACTTAATAATCACACCTCCCAGAGAAGGAGAGAAATACTTTCTCCTTTGTTACTTACAAACTGCTGGTGGTATTCTTTATTTTAGAAGAATTGTCACCAGTAATACAAGTGAGAAGTGACTTGTGGTGTTTGCTGCTGCAGACCTCCTCTGCACTATACCCTGGCCTGAGCTGTGTGGTTCTACCAAAGATAAACTGGGATATATTCGCCCAGCTGGTATTTCATGATAGATAGTGTGAAAGCTCAGATATTGTAAGAGAAAAAAATAATTCAGTTGAAGAAAACAGTGACTACATCAAGATTTACTAACTGGGCAAAGAGTTAGCCAAAGGAAGCATGGGTTTTGAGGATTATTTTATAATCCCATTCATTTCCTGTTGAAAGGCATGATTTCTGATGGCTGTTTCCCAGTCTTGAAAGGCAATTCATTCAGAGCCTATCTTTACATCCAGGAAGTTATTTAAGTATCTAATTTTCTTCACAACATATCCAAGAGGGACAGACATTTTTTTTTGATAAAGCACTGCTGCAGTGCTTCCTCCCCAGGTTTCTCCCATCTAAACAATCCCAATGCCATACAAATTTCTCCAAGGGGAATTTTTTCCTCCTTTTTCCCACTGCTGTTTTGTTTCCCATTACTCTCTTCAGTTGGTCCTTACCTGCCAGCTGTTTCAGGCTGGGCAGCATGGAAGGACTACTGCCTCTGCCATGCAGGATGCAGTCTGGTTTATACCTTTCACTACCACCTCTGATGTTGCTGACTCTTACCTACGATAAGCCTACGAACTCTCCTACGAACTCTCCATGCACTTGCTATGAAGTGGCTTGACATGATTATAGTAAACTGGTGATCTAACAGTAGCCACAGGGTTATTAGAACAGGGACTTCATGTAATGTATATAGATTCAAAATACAGGAAGGTTTTCATAACGTCTGCTAGGCCATTTAAGGAAAAGTCCAGTTGGCGATCACTTCTTCAAGCAAGGAGGCAGAGCAGAACCAAGAAGAAAATGCCTCACTTCATTCACATTCAGAAGAAAGGTAATGACGTTTTCTTTTACTTGATAATGTGGAGGTGAAGTAAAAGTAGAGTGAGAAGCTCCTGAAGAAGCTTGGAAGTATTTCCCGCATCTTGTTTTTTTATATCAGTTCACTCTAACATTATTATACTCTATTTCTTTGGATTAAAGAAACAGAATGGAAATGAGGGTTTGCAAAGAAAGGTTTAGATCAGCTTGGTGGTAATACTGCCTCATCCCTGATTATATTAGTACTGTGATGTCCTGGTTTCAGCTGAGATAGAGTTATTTTTCTTTCTAGAAGCTAGTATAATGTGGTGTTTCGGCTTCAGTCTGAGAACAATGCTGATAACACACCAACATTTGTAGTTGTTGCTAAGCAGTGCTTACCCTGATCAAGGACTTTTCAGTCTTATGCTTTGCCACGGAGGAGGGGCACAAGAAGCTGTGAGAAAGCAGAGACAGGACACCTGACCCAACCTAGCCAAAGGGGTATTCCATATCACAGCACATCATGTCTAGTATATAAACTGGGGGGGAGTCACACAGAAGGGGCTAATCACTGCTCAGGTTGGGCTGGGTATTGGCCAGTGGGTGGTGAGCATCACTTGGGTTTTCTGAATTCTCATTTATCTTTTGTTGTTGTTATTGCTGTGCCCTGTTATTATCAGTATTGTTATTGTCAGTATTATTTCTATGATTATGTTTTACTTAATTTCAATTATTTAACTGTTCCTATCGCAACCTACAGGTTTTACACTCTTCTGATTCTCTTCCGCATCCTGCCTTGGGAAGAGAAGGGAAAGAAGTGAGCGAGCTGCTGTGCGGTACTTAGTTTCTGGCTGTGTTTAAACCATGACGTGTGTTTTCTCATTGCTTGACATCAATCTAGAAAGTACACTGAGAATTTTTTCATGCTGTTAGAAGAGTGATTACTGATTATTTCATCCCTGGGTTTATTGTTTCTCAGTTAATAAAGGGATGACATCAGTAGCATGAAATTACAGTTCAGCTGCTAGACAAATTCTGAACTAATGGAACCTCTTATAGAGCAGGAGGCTGTGGCCTTGTGACAAGTTTCCATCATCAGGAGCTCTGTTTCTGCTAATGCAAACAGTTGCTACATTTTAGCTGAATTAGGTAGACTTAGGGAATTCGTAATTGCATTTGTATTATTTTACACAAGCTCCCTAATGTTTTCCTGCATAGAAATTAATGTAAGGGTTCAGTAGAATTTTGGACTGTCATGACATTTAATTACTAATAGATTTTTAGAAATTAACCACTGTCTGTATAATTCTTAAGGACTCACATTTTATTTTTTTTTAATTCAAGATGCAATTTTAAAGACGAACATATTTTCATCACTAATCTGCTTTTTGCTTCCATGAAATCTTTTCATTGCTTGCGGGACTTACAGTCATCTTACAGCAACGTGGTTGTCCAATACAAATTCCAAAGTGTAACAATTGTGAATGACTCACCCTCAGGCGTATGCAACAGAAGGTGGGATTCCAGAAAGTTTGCATTCTCTGATACAGATATGATAGATTCAGTTCTTATGTCTCATCAGCTATGAGAGCAACTCAGATATTTTGCTTTTATGTACAAAATCATGCAATCATTTAGGTTGGAAAAGGTCCTTGAGATCATTGAGTCCAACTACTAACTTAACACTGCCAAATTCACCACTAAATCATGCCCCTGAGCACCACATCTACACGTCTTCTAAAAACCTCCAGGGATGGTGGCTCAGCCACTTCCTTGGGCAGCCTGTTCCAGTGCTTGACAACCCTTGCAGTGAAAATTTTTTCCTAATGTCCAAGCTAATCCTCCCCTAAATGGAACAACTTGGGACTGTTTCCTTTCACCCAATCACTTGTTACCTGGGGGAAGACCACCCACCTCACTACAACCTCCTTTCAAGTAGTTGTAGAGAGCAATAAGGTCCCCCCTAAGCCTCTTTTTTCCCAGATTAACAACCCCAGTTCCCTCCACTGATCCTCATCAGACTTGTGCTCTACACTGATCACCGGCTTCACTGTCCTTTTTTGGATGTGACTTTACCTTTCAGTTATAAACACTTTCCTTACTTAATGTTTCCCTAAACTTAGGGGGTGGTCAGGTCTCTAATATAACCATAATATTTGTCCTGTGTCATTCTTTTTCCTTTATACAGTGCCATAGATACACCAGGACATTTTGCATGAGTATAAAAACTGTATCATGTTGCACTGAATGTATCTACAGTCTTAGGAGATTTATAGATCTCTGCAGACGCCAAGAGTTGTAGAAGGAGATAAGCTTGCTCCATAAGCAGCTCACCTGAGTAGCAGGTATTTTACAATTATACTATGTATATGCAGGCAGAAACAGCAGAGACCTGGAAGTTCCAAAACCTGGTCTTACCTGCCCATTTCTGTATAAGATTGTTCCTTATCCAATGCAAGAACAGTTGCCCATCACTGTGGTTAGGCTGGAGCAGGTGACCTGACCTTCTCTGGGCATGCCAATACTGTCCCAGCAGGACCTGCCTTGCCTGAATTTGGTGCTGCTATCAACAACAATTGTGGCTTGTTAGCAGAATCAGTGGCAGTCCATTGGGGAACTTACAGTGACTCAGCGATGACAGTCAGAAAAAGGAAATAAAAAGGGAGAATGATGGCATGCAGGGAAGGGGAATAATATTTATGAAGAGATTGCTTGTTGACTGTTTTCTTCTCCTATTTGGGCTCTTATGTATGTACATATATATATATTTGTTGTTCACTCAAAAGCTGAAAAAGAATGCAAAATCCCTGAAAGCAGAGTCTTATCTATGAGATTGAGAGCTGTGACAGATTACCATCCTCTCCAGAAATGGAAATTTGCTTCTACGATATTATGATTTAACATTAAGGGGTATATTATGGTAATATTTTTTAATCTGTATGCTGGTTATCGGCTTATTCAGGTCCTACTTTCACCCGATCTGTGACTGTATAAATGATTCCACTAGTTTGGTTCCAGATTTGCACATATATGAGTCAGAAGGAATTGAGAAAATCTTCTGAGATACAAAATTCAGTTTGAATGTAATGAATGAGGATCCACACTTTTTTAACATACATTCATTGATATTATCAGTGTTCCGTATGCTTTTAACTTCAGACCTTTGTAGAAATGTTCTGGAATGACAGAAATGGATGTATAAAAATAGATTTGTATGTTTATATATAATTATATAAATAGAAAAATATACAGCTCCTTTCAGTGGAGTACTCATATTTTCTTTCTAGCAAGAAATTGAGCCTACTCTACAAAGTGTTTTTCTCAAGCACACCAAGATCTTTTTTCCACTTTTTCCTATGGTTTTGTAAGACTCCTTGACTTTGATTGAAAAGTCACTTGATAAATAATGTAATTATCTTGTCCACCTCTGTATGCCCCATTTACAACATAACAGATCGTTTGGCAGCACTTCATTAGCCAGAGAGCCATGTTTTATGTAAGAGAAAGAATATCTTTCAGAAGGTAAATATTAAAAGAAGATTTTTTTTTGCGAGTTCAAATGACATATTAGGCACACTGGGTATATGGATGACTTCAAATCTGCAAAAGGAACCTTCTCTGAAATGCCCCCTGATAAAGGGGTGGTGTCTGACTCAATGCTAACGTGTGGCATGAGTCACAACATCTGCTGCAACTAACATAAGCTGTAAATATAGTCTGTCTGTGCGTCTCCAAAGTCATTTTGTGAATTGACCTTGAATGGTGGGATGATTGAAGAGGCAGGAGTCTCTCATGTCTTTACCGTACCAAGGCTGATGGGGCTCGGAAGCAGCCAAGGCAGATTTAAACAGCCATTGAGAGTGCAAGTGGGTGGTTTTCATGGGTGGGCGTGCAGGGAGGGTCCTGCACCCTGCTTGTAGGCCCACAGCCCAGGAAAGTGCTTCTGGTCTCTGCTGTAATGATTTTTACTCACCTCAGAGTTAAAACCAGTGTTTTTACAGAGCAAGCTCCTGGGATATCTGATGCTTCCACCCAGATGGAACTGGTAAGGAGGAAGACTTTAGTACAGACCATAGGTTGCAAAGAGTGCCAAGACCCTTCTCCTGGAGAAAAGGTTAAGTACCTGCATAAGGCATGCACAGGTTGATGATCTGCTATGTCAGGTGGCTGGGCTGCAGGAAACAAAAGGCTTCACAGTAGTAGAGGAGCCAAGATGGAGATAGATAAAGTGGTTTCAGAACCATGCTTAGGTAGTGAACACTGCAGAGAATGAGGCACCCTGGACTCTGATGACCCACCAAAGCAGAACTCTTTTTTTATCTACACCCTTCAGTATTGCAACCAAACCCAGACATGAAGTCTTAACAGCTACAGACACTCATGAGCAAGGTCTGCAAAGAGAAACTGTCCCAGCGTCACACAGTGCATAGCATAAAAAGAAATAATCAGTGTACATAGTGGGTGACTCTCTGCTAAGGGGCACTGAGGTGCCCATCTACTGACCTGACAGGGAGTCAGTCATGAGAGGTATGCTGCCTTCTGGGACCTAAAGTTCAGTATGTTGGTGCCACAGCTTGTCAAGAGCACAATCTACTGTCCACTGCTACTCTTTCATGCGGGCACAAATGACACCACAAACCAGAACCTGGGCAGAATCAAGCCCTGGATGTCCAAGTAAAAAATATTGGCGCCCAAGTTATTTTTAATTCCCTTTTACGTGTTAGCGGAAAGGGTGCCACCATAAGTAGTGCAAATCAACTTCTGGCTTTGTGACTGGTGATGTTGTGAGGATTTTGGCTTTTGTGGCAGCAGGACATTCTTTGATGATTGTAGCTTGTTAGGGAGGGATGGGATCCACCTGTTTAGAAGAGACAAGGAGATCTTTGGCAGCATGCTGGCCAACTTGGTGAGATGGACTTTAAACTCAGGTGGACATGGTCCAAAGTGCAATGCTCATGCTATAGCATCCAACTGGGGAATAATGAGCTCCTTGTAGTAGTGAAGATTATTCACCTCTCCTATGAAGATAGGCTGAGAGAGTTGGGCTTGTTCAGCTTAAAGAAGTCTCAGGGGAGACTTTAGAGCAACCTTCCAGTACCTTAAGAGGGCCTACAGGAAATCTGGAGAGGAGGGACATTTTATAAGGGCATGTAGTGACAAGAAAAGAAAAAAATGATTTTAAACTGATAGAGGGGAGATTTAGATTAGAAATTAGGAAGAAATTCTTCACTATGAAGGTGGTGAAGCACTGGCACAGGTTGCCCCAAGGAGTTGTGGATGCTCCATCCCTGGCAGTGTTCAAGGCCAGGTTGGGCAGGGCTTTGAGCAACCTGGTCTAGTGGAAGGTGTCCCTGCCTGTGGCAGGAGAGTTGGAACTATCTTATCACCATTCTGTGATTCTGGGATTCTGCATCTTGTGCTGGTTCTGGCTGGGATAGCGTTCATTTTCTTTACAGTAGCTAGTATGAGGCTGGGCTTTTTTATTGGATATTTTTGATTTTTACTAAAAACAGTGTTGGTAATTCAGGGATGCTTTAGTTACTGCTGAGCAAAGTTGAGGTCTTTTATACTTCTCACACCACCCCCCCAGAGAGCAGGCTGGGGGTGCATGAAAAATTGGGAGGGAACACAGCCAGCATAGCTGACCCCCACTGACCCAAGGGATATCCATAGTGTATGGTGTCATGCTCAGCATATAAATCCAGGGGAAGAAGAAGGAAGGGGGTTGCTCAGAGTGATGGCGTTCTTCTTCCCAAGTCACTGTTAATGTGTGATGGAGCCCTGCTTCCCTGGAGATGGCTGAACACCTGCCTTCCCATGTAAAGTGGTGAGTGAATTCCTTGTTCTGCTTTGCTGGCCTGTGTGGCTTTTGCTGTACCTGTTAAACTGTGTCTATATCAACTTTTCTTCTCACTTTTATACTTCTGATTCTCTTCCCCATCCCACTGGGGGAGTGAGAGAATGGCTGTATGGGGCTTAGTTACAGTCTGGGGTTAAATCATGACACACCTCTAATGTTAATCATTTTATCAAGGAAAAACTATGTTGATCTTACTCCTGTTGGTAGGTCTCTTCCAAGGAAATCAAAATAGGTCGTTGCAGGCAATTGCTTTAGTTGTTTAGGAGCTTTGAAATGCAGCTATTGTGTGTCTTTTTTAAATCTGCTAGGCAGAGGAGTCCGGTGGAGGTGGGGATTTGTGCCAAAGTTGTTTCCATGTACCTAAATGTAAGCATTAGCCATGGCTTGAGCTGTTTACAGCTGGTGTCAAAGGAGTTTTGAACTGAGAAAAGAAAAAGCAATTAGTTTGTTGTTATCTGAGGCTGAAGCAAGAGCAAAGCTCTTTAAAGCCTTAACAAAATGGGAGTATTTTCCATCTTTAAATCTCACCTTTTCTATAACATTTTTATTTGGAAAAGACTTAAAAGTTAATTGAGTGTTTAAGGAGGTAAACAAGGATTTGGGTAATGGAGTTCTGGACAGACATTTAGGATAATGTTTATTTTTTTGCCTCATAAATATTAGTGGGTGGCAATT
Organism: Psilopsiagon aurifrons; assembly: GCA_025447955.1. Lineage (NCBI taxonomy): Eukaryota > Metazoa > Chordata > Aves > Psittaciformes > Psittacidae > Psilopsiagon > Psilopsiagon aurifrons. The sequence continues at coordinate 13,282 of JAOEHY010033033.1, forward strand.
GACACAGAAACAATGAGATTAGTCACCAGCTATTTTTTCCATAACACCTCTTAGTTTTATATTTAGTGATGTCCTTTATGCTACAGACCATTTCAAACAGTATCCGTATTAAAGAAAAACACATTTTTCTAACAAAAACCAGCATTGTCTGTTCTCGCTGTAAGACCAAAGTGCATATTAACTTGTGTATATTAAATTGTATTAGTATATACATATGTAGTATATATTAAATTGTGATGTAAACAATTTACATAAATTACTGAAGTCAGGATTGAGGTCCAGATAAACATGCTTATATACAAGCTGTCTCCATGTAAGTGTATCTACATGAACTAACTCATAACTAGGTCATAACTAGTTGATAAAGATTTACTCAGTGCTGCCAACAGAGTCTGAAGAAGTACTCAGCTCATCCTAAATTAGACACGTATATACTAGATGCCTAGATGTCAGGTCAGCATAATAGCTCTCTAGACTCAGACTGTATCTAAACCCTACTGAAAATAACAGGAGGCGGCTATAGTGGGATTCAGCTGTCCATGCACAGATGTTTGTTTTGGATATTCTAAGAAACCATGCCCAGCTTGGTTCCAAGCAACAATCAAGACTGTTGCCTTGTACCTTAATTGACGTTGTTTTGTAACCCATCTGTGCAAGTGGTCTGTGTATATAAAGCTCACATGTGTCTGTATTTAAGTATCTAAATACTCCACCATGTGATTAGTAGGTTTGAATATCTACCCACAACACAGGAAACATCAGTTCTAGGTAAAATTTCTTCAAAGTAGAATGTATGACATATGTTGAGAGAGGACCTGATTACCAGTCTATCAAGTAGATTGTAATCCAGGGAGCTTTACCCTGTACTAGACTATTATACTCAGGTGGCTGAGGAGCAATTTTACTATGTCTTTTTTCTTTTTAATTCATAATGTTCTAATATAAAATGTATGCATATTTCAGGGGTTTCCACCTGCAAACTCAGTTCAGCTCCCTCTCAAATGAATGCTGATATTAGTAGTTATTTTATGCTTTCCTCCCATCATATATCCAAACATTTCAATAATGTGTACATACCTGATGTTCTTAACTTACATTTACTGCTTCATAGATTTCATGTCACTTTCAATCACAATGATACAATGAAATTATCCATTCACTATTATTTATACGTCAGTGAAGATGAATATACCCCAGACAAGATGCAGATGCATCTGCCTACCTTTGAAATGCAAAGAAGAATTGATAGACACTTGACATAAAGTGATTTTGTTGGGCATTTTGTCATGTTAATGCAAGAAACCTCCCTTGCTGCTTCTTAAACTTAAGCAGTACTTATGCTTTCCTGTCAGCTTCTTTTATTGGTGACATTAAAAGAAAGAAGTCACTGTTGGGGAAAAAGAACTTTTACTGAACTTTTTTAAAAAGTATTCAGTCTTCTGCATAGAATGAGAAAAAAGAATCCCTAAACCACAGAATAAGTTCTGAAAACTCTGGATACTTCATCTGGAAAAATCTGTCTGTATATGCCTAAATCTTGACAACTGAATCTGTGAACAGATCTCACCTGCAGGCCATGTATGCCTTCTAGCTCCTGTGTTATCTCTGCCAACCTCATAGGTCTCAGTTTTTTGGTGTCTCAAACAGCAGTGGACACCCAAATTTTTTGATTAATTTGGGACAAGTGAACAAGCCAGTCAATACCCTGTGAAATGGTGCAGCTCATCATCTATCTCTGTATTGCACACGTAGTGGTCTCGGCTCTTATGTTTCTTAAAAATTATTTGCCTGCAACCCTTATGACATCTTCAAGACAAATCAAGAAATTCAGTTGCAAATAAATCTCCCAAGTGTGAGGTCAACTTCTTATTAGAAACTGACCAGTTATTTCAGTCCTTCATTTTAGTAGAAAATCTATTTGTTTGTTGTTCTGTATCTCATTATCAAACTATATCAATATCTTGTCAATGACACTTTAGCACAGCCTTGATACTTTTTGTTTATTGTGAACTATAATTTGAACAGTATTGCACTTACAAGGGCAAATGGTTCCTTTGTACAAGATTTTGTTTCTAACTGAAAGTTTAATCTGATAGTGTTCATGCTCTTGTGTCCACTATAAACCCGATATTGTCTTACCACCTGGCATAAATTGAACAGCCCATTCATAATTTGATACAGTCATGAGTTATAGCAGTAAGAATTCAGCAGGAAAAAAGCTAAAAGAACTAAAAGACTAAAGGAAAGATGACCCATCTAACCTACACACTTTGTAGGTTAAACAGTTGTTTTTCTTCCTCTCACCCCCTTTTTTAGATATCCATTTTTCCTACTGCCACACCACCAATTGCCTGAGTCTTTCCCCTCTTCCTTAACACTGCTCACAAACCCTGGATTAAAATCCAGTCCGATCCAAGAGTTATATGCTGGCATTTGGGTTGATTGGCAGCGCAGCTACTACGTGCCTTGAAATAAGAACTGCCTTTCCTGAAAGTTCACTTCAGGACCTTACTGTTTCTCCTTGTAGGTTGGTTGCTAACAAAACTATTCTCCCTTCCAAGGGAAGTTATGCCACTGAACTGGCAGAATTTCAACTGCCTAGGTGGTATTCTAACCAGAATACCTGAAACAATTTCTTGTTGAACTCAAACAGGCGTCCTAAGTCAAACATGACATTTGTCATTATAGTCCAAGAAAGTGAGCCAATAATGCTGTGGCTTCAAGATGGTAATGTGTATAAACTGGAGTTAATTCCACTCTGTCTAAAAGTTGAATAAGAACATGACAGACCACAGTTAGTGATTTGCTATTTTCTTAAAAAATCTTTATAAAGATGGATGGGTTCAGATTATGATTTTTCCAATGTCCTTATCAAAATAGTTCTGCTTCCCTGTGAGCTAGTTTCTCCACTGCAGAAATCTGGTCTAAATAATAGGTACTGGAAACAGAACTTTGAAATTATCAAAATAGAGATTCTGGAACTGTACACATTTATTTAACACTTTTCCTGCTTAGCAAACTCCTGTCCTGCTTTCTTGTGCTGAAAATGTCAAAATGAGATGTCTTAACACTGTCAAAGGGCTTTCTTCACTGTTTTCAAAATGCATTTTTGTCTAAATTTATAACTTGCTTTTTAAAATTTTGATATAACAGTACTCTAATGGTAATTGCTTTGAGAAAATTTGATCAGTGCACTATGGAGTATGTACTATGGAGGTTTTGAGGAGATATTAAATCTAAACTCATATCAACAATTATACTGCAATTAGTTGTACAGATTGGCGTTGCAGTCTTGTATATATGTAATGGGAGTCAAGTGGCACTGTGAATTGCACTTCTTAATCATCAATTGAAAATTGTTTCAAAGGTGGAATGGCCTTAGGCAGAATGACCTTCATTAAAATAGACATTTCAGGGTGAATGCATTTTGACCTCACATGGAGAAATATTGTGAAAACTTGTGCAAACATCACTGTAGATACTTACCCAGCTCAGAATCTACTTCAACAATTTTGATCCTGTAGAAAACACTGTTTTTTGCAGTATGTTAGTCTTTTGGGGAACTGCCGTTATAGCATAATGACTAAATTAATGGTACTTTTGGGTTATTTATTTACTTATTCTAGAGTAAACTGTGTTTTCAGTCACAGGAATGTAGCTCTGATATACTAGAGGTGTTTGCTGTTAACAGACAAAATTTTTTAGATTAAGATTCTTTATTTGTTGATTGCAGATTGTGCATAACCATTTTATTTTATCTATAAGACTTATTCAGTGCTTTGATGTGGAGATTTGGAAATACCACATTAATGAAATATCCTCTATCCTCTACTTAAAAGTCTCACATATTCAGAGTACAAAATTCTGGTTTTTCTTTGGGGCTGGAGAAGACAGTTCTGGTTGCCCTTGCACAGCAGTTTGTGTGTTTACATCAGATTTACTTATATTTACCTAATTTACAAATTTACTTATATTTCATCTCAGATTTGCTTCTCATTCCTTTTCCTCCTTCTCCTCTTCATCTGCTTCTTTTCTCCTTCTGTATTCATAGTGCTTCTTTCTTCCTCCCATCTGTTACAGTCTTTCAGCAATTTTTTTGCCATTTTTTTCAGCTGTTAAACCTTTTCTTCCGCGTTTAGCTTGCTATGGCTGCCACAACAGATAACTGCTGTTGTGAGTCAAATGTGTATTCTGGAGTGTTAAGTTTTCTTTGAGAATTCCCTTCATGTTTTGACTGTTCCTTATGGTGACAGATTTTTTTCCAGGCACTGACCAGTGGCTCATCCCTCATTATTTATTCAAGCCAAATAATCTTTCCACTGGCCTGGAAGTGCGTTAGTGCCTAGACACATGAGAGAGAATGGAAGAATCCTTTAATCTGATACCCCATATTCTTGTAACTTCAATGTTCCCCTAGGTTTCTTCTCATCATTTCTATTTTTGGAAAAGTTGTAAAAGCCAAGACTTCATAGAGACTGTGTTCTCTGTCTCTTATTAAGAGAACTGACAATAGAAAGCAAGGGAGGGCAAAGAAAATCCCATAGATTTTAAAGTATCCAAATGTGTGGTCTAAGCAGGTTTCTTTTCTGCATGTGTAGGTAATATGAGCTTGCATTACACATTAGATGAACAGGAAAAAAGAGGCTTAAAATGAACACAGTAAGCAAGGAAAACATGATGGACATTGATTCCTCTTTACTGTAGAGGCTGTTATAAACTTCTTTTGGTGTCAAAAATAATATTAGTGAATAACAAAAGAACATGTCAAATACTCATTAGCTGCATAATTTGTAAGGAGGAGTAGCAGAAGCCCCTGTTTTCTGCAGACAGCATAGGCAGTGCTGACTGAATATAGCTGAGAAATCCATTATCTGTTTTGCCTTCAAGAGTAAAGCATGTTTACTGAGACTTCCTCCAGTGGCTAAACCCTTAGGGAACTATAGATTTTTGCCATATTTAAATTATTCCCATTGAAACTGAAACAAACAAAAAAATCAGAATCTCTTGTGATAGTTAACATGATCTCAAATAAGAGTGAAAACAATATAACCCTTTGTTGAATGGGTTCACATTCAAGTCTGCTGCTTTAACTGAGATGATAGCTGTCTATGACAAGAGTAGGTTACTCTGAGATACCTGAAACAAGCTATGTATATGAAATGACAGGTAGGAAGTGTTTTGACTGAAAGGACCTATGCCCGTTTCCTTATTTCATTTTCAGAATGCTGGTGGCATTTTCGTTGCTCTTAATGTGGTTCAAAAATTATCTACCAAGTATCATTTTGCTTGCACCTTTTTCAGTTCAAACGTGCTATGCAAATGATATGTACAAGATAGAACTGCATATATCAGAGTCCTTTTGCTGACTTATCTGACTCAGATTTAATGGCCATATTTGTTTTTCCTTTAACCAATGGAAGTCTCTTACTAAATCTACTTGAATAGCAGAGGATAGTATGAGGACAATATTCCAGGGAACAAAACCTTTGGTAGAAGAAACATATCAAAGCTTCTTTCTTTGCGTGTTTATAACTTTCCTTCTCACAGAAAAACTTAAGTTTTCAATTTCAGTGGTTTTCAGAGTCTGTGAATTTTTCATGAACTCGAATGAATTCTGGAATAGCAGGATTTGCTCTGCTACTACTTTTGGTATTGGGGAATCATGGTGTCTCCCACTGACTCAGATTATTAAAATGAAAATATTGTGGCTTTTTGTTGATAAATTTAATCTAATTTCTCAGTGCAATCATCTTACCATGCATTCTGTTATTGGTCCCACACTATGTGTAGCACCATGTCTATTCTCCTGGTCCTCTGCTACCTCTTGCACTGTGTAGTATAAACTGATTTTGCTCACATACTAAGACAACATTAATATGGCCCCAGCAGATAGCCTCCACTTGTACTTTTCCATGCTGTAGAGGAAGTTCCATATAACTGATGAGCATAACCTTCTACCTTGATTTTCATACCTGCAATCTGCTTTACTTGGTCATACAAAAGAGGCTCAGGAAATCTTTTGCTAAACATATGTATCAGACGCCCAGGCCAATCTTTGAGAGCTTTGAATCCTCATACTCCAGAAACTCAGTGTCCAGGAATTGTTAATAGTAATGACATAAGAAAGCATGTATATGATTGTGATGGCAAATATATATATTGCTGTACATACAGTGATGATGAGATTAGTGATGATGCTTCCATAGTATGCATTTACCTTATTTGTAGCTGTATGATCTTTTTCATTCCAGATACACTGCTTTAATCTCTCCCAAATCTGTGCTGGCTTATGCAATCTTCTATGTGACTCCACCATCAGTTGCAGTGTTTTGGGGCAGCACGCTGTAGAGTAGCAGGAGTTGGCTACTGTGTTATCACCGCTTTCACTTCACTGGCTCAACATGCTTTCCAGTAAGGAAAGGTGTATTTTCTTGATATTCATTTTGAGCTTACTAGCATTTGGTTCTTATTACCCTGTAACGTGTCCTGCAGTCCGATATGCAAGGGTGAACAATGCACAGTTATCAGTTTAGATGCTGCCTCTACAGCTGTTGATTTTGCATCAGTTCTCTGCATGGTGAAAACAAAACCTTGTAATTGCATGTGGATGTTCCATTGTGCCTGCATAAAAAAACATTGCTGCAGAAGCTATGAGAAAAGGGAAGCAACAAATGCAGCCTTACTTGGTACCACTGACAGTGAAATGCTGTGGCAATCTGCTGCAATCAAGAGCAATCATTTTTAGGCCATGAGGCTAGTTAACAGCCTTCATAAAACTGTCTGGACCACAGGACTCTTGCAAAGACTTTCAAAGACATTCATAAATTACAGCCTCAAAGGCTTTCATCTGACACAGACCGTGTGCAAGTCTTTATTTTGCTGCTCACTTCACCTGACTTTACTCAGCTGTGAACAGGTATTGCAAAAGTCAGGTCTCAATCACATTAAAAGCTCAATTGCACTTCAGGAACAGTTTTCCAGCAAGCTCCCTCACTGGGCAGCTGCCTATTTTTCTCACAATAATTTTTGCAGATGCTGAGCACAGTGGAATATGGTGGTTTATAAAGCCATGGATGATCACTTCTCTGGTTTTTGAAGAGGGGAAATCATTTGCATCATTGAATTTCCTGAGAACTGATCCTTACCTGCACCAGTAATGTGGCCATCTACTGACCACCATCCATATATCACTTTATAGGAGCACCCATGATATCTTTTTTTCTAGCCTGGTGACGTCTCTGAGTGTGAAAATTTGCTAGGTCTGCTAGATGCTGCCTTGAGGCTTCCTATAGCACTTCATCAAAGATGACAGACCATTTAATAAACTGCTACAATGTTCATGCCAAGATTTTCCTTTCATCAGCCAACTGTATTTGACTCTCACTGCTGAGAAGTGGCTTGACATCCTTACCTTTAGAACTACAAACAGTTTTTTAAGCCTTTGTAGAAGACCTGGAATTTTTCATGATCCACAGCTGGCTCCTGCTGTTCTGGCTTTTTTTGCCTACCCTTCACATCTGAAGAGAAAAAGCTTTACTTGTGTTTATGTTTGGCAAGAAACTACCTTTCCTGCTAATTTCATGCTATACATAATCTATAGAGGTTCATAAGCTAACAATATATCCATCTTCATCAGAGCAGCCTAGGTATTTCCATGGAGCAAAGCTGTCCACCTTTGCTATGACACTGTACATTGTGTCCCTGAGACTTTGCCACTACTTTTTGGTTTTCTTTTTCTTCTTTTCCTTTCCCTTTCCCTTTCCTTTCCCTTTCCTTTCCCTTTCCTTTCCCTTTCCTTTCCCTTTCCTTTCCCTTTCCTTTCCTTTTCCTTTCCTTTTCCTTTCCTTTTCCTTTCCTTTTTTCCCTTTCCTTTCTTCCCTTTTCCTTTCTTCTTTTTCTTTTTCCTTTCCTTCTAATTCTCCTTTTCTTTTTCTTTTCTTCTTCTTTTTCTTTTCTTCTTCTTTTTCTTTTCCTTTTCCTGACTTTCATCAAGTTTTATATTATGTACATCCATCCACAGCATTTGTTTCTATATTTCTCTACTTGTAATTGTACTTTAGGATATAAGCTCTCCAGTATTTCGGCTCCTGATCCCAGCTGTTAGAATAGTAATCCTCAGTGCTGGAGTCACTAAGCTTAATATATCCACAGAGAAATGAAAAACTTATTTCTGCTAAGGCCTGAATTCAAGCAAACAGGTTTTCTGTGGATCCAGCCATCCTCTAGTCTAGGCATTCAGTCCTTGATTGGGGGAAGGATATATAAAATAAGCCTATAATTGTGACCTGTAGGATAATCAATAAGACAGACAATTCTGCCAGACTGTTGAATGCTTGGTTTTCCAGATCTTCTTATTACTTCTGCTAACATAGCTATTATAGGTAGAATAATTTGTATAGTGTAAACACATGATGACTATTGATTGGAGTGATTGATACAACAAACCTTAAGTGGAGCTGAATATAGATATGTAAGCCTTAAATCTGTAAAACACTATTGGGATTTGTTAGCAAATAATTATATCTTTGAGAATTGCTGATGACCCACAGTCGTCTGCTCTGTTAGGTTGTTAAAAATAAGAACTAAAAAGTAAAACTTCTCATTTAATAGTTGTTTGTGCTTCCTGGTTCAATATTCCTTTTTGGAAGCTGAAGGCTGATTGACAAGCTCAGCAAAAGACAAAACTCTATTAGCTGCAAAGACTGCTCAGTCTAAGGCTGTGCTGCCTTTTTAAGCACTTTAGATAAAGACTTTCTCCCTTTTGTTCTCCAAGATTTTTCCTAAGGAAAGTAAATTATTACGAGTTAGTGAGCAGTATAATGGGATCTGGCAAATGCGTGTTGAGTGGAGAAGAGTAAGTTTTAGTTCTTTAATATATTAGTGCTATTAGTGTATTAAATCTATAATGTATTAGTGACAGAGATCCCCAGTAGACGCATAATTGACCAGAAGACAAAGAGTTCTGTGGAAGGAAACATGGGACATTACAGAAAATGCAGCTGGGACAGGGGAGTTAAATTAACTTGTCAGAATTTGCAACATTAACAGTAATTTATGTCTTTTTTTTTAAATCAAATTCTGAATATATCTGAACAAGCAGTCTGGGCCCTAAACCTTTACTTGCAAAGCAATGAAAAGTCAGTATTGACAGACAAGAATTTTTTGGAAGTCTGTTTTTAAAGCTTTACCTCCTGACTGCCCTGTTACCCTCTGTTAATATGCCTAGTATTTGACACTGCTACAAATAGTATTTAGCCATGGTTCTCTGAGAGCTTTGTACGAAACACTGAATACTTCATGAGTTGATACCCGGTGCCTCTCTAATGTATCATTTCTACCCCATTTTTATAAATAAGGAGACTAAAAGCTGAAAGAGCTTGTCCTGGCTTATGAAAGTTCCAGGATTTAGATCCCAGCTTTATTGCATAGTACATGACAATCATAAACTATTAAATATCACATAAATGAATTATTGCTGCTACATGAGATGCAGACATGAGCATTATTCTGTGGAGACCTATTACAGGAGCCTCAGAAGGTTACTGTGCTGTACAAATTACAAGCAAAATCATTTTATTTCATTAAAAAATTGTGAGGATTTTATGCATGAAGCCTGCTTATAGAGAAGTGTATTTCACTCCTGCTGCATCTTTGTTCTCAGCACAAGACTGTGAAGCAAAAATACTGGTAATTTAGTGTTCAGTTCCTGTTACATATCAGACCAAATTCTTTTCATCCTTTTGAAAAGGAGTCACTTAAGAAATGTTCCAAACTGTGAAACATTATGTAAGCATATTGGAGCTTTTCCTCTCACAATTGTCATCTCATACGCCTCCTTAACTAAGGGATGGTCTCAACCCATAATGTAGGTCAGCATTAAGAGTGCCAAATTACTCAGGTGCTTCCATCTGCTACCTTATTGGCATGTTTGGCACTTGCAGGCATTCCTTCAGCCTCGTCTTCATTGTTGGCTGGTAACAACTGACAAAGCTGCCAAAGTTTAGCCTTAGAGAGTACAGTGGTAATTGTCAGTTTAACACACAGTTGTGAAATAGAAATAGCAGTATGCTCAGGTAAACATGCACCAAACATCCACAGACAAAATTTACATGCCCCCAATTAGAGGCTATTGTTCTGAAAAGATGGATAATTGTTGAAAATCATAGAATCATAGAATCATAGAATAGTTAGGGTTGGAAAGGATCTTAAGATCATCCAGTTCCAGGACCCCTGCCATGGGCAGGGACACCCCCCACTAAACCATATCACCCAAGGCTCGGTCCAACCTGGCCTTGAACACCGCCAGGGATGGAGCATTCACAACTTCCCCGGGCAACCCATTCCAGTGCCTCACCACCCTTACAGTAAAGAATTTCTT